>LPNX010167038.1:287042-339762 GCA_001517045.1 Pseudotsuga menziesii | reverse complement strand
TGTCTCAAAATATCCATGCAAGTTGATGTATGCCTGTTTTTTCAGTTTTGTATTGCATCTAACGTGCCAAAAGAGACCCTCAACTTCTTGCACACACCCGCCTGGTCCTATTAGGTGTGGAAAAACATAGACTAGAATTATTTTCCATTCTAACAATTTACAAACTGAATATTTAACATTCATTTAATAGTCAGATTCAGATTTATCTATCTAACACAGTAAAACAAATAATGTAAAACCTGATTAGGATAGATGACAATAGCGTTATGAGGCCGTTCATCCCTACCAAACTCCTAGAGAGCGCTCAAACAACGCTTCCTTAGGACCCTCGAGCCTGTTCCTAGTCTTCTTGGCTGAGAACTGGTGGAGCATGCAAACAGTAGACTAATCCAATAACTCAGTAAAACACCCTGCACTCAGCAGTAAGATCTTTCAGCTTAAAAGCCGCACTAGATCACTCAGCAATTATCCCCTCAAACTCTTTCCACAATTCCCTTCCATTGAATTTCTCTGAAGCACATTCACCCTAATGATCACTTCCCTAGAATGAGCAGCCCCATCTGTCTTCAATGGGAACTTTTATAAAGACTGCCTAGGTATTTTGGGTCCGTTGTCATTAATTGAGCCAGCTACTCTGATTCCACTTTCTTGGGGAATCATAACCCCAAAAGCAGGGAGGTTGCCACCTGCAACAGTTGGAAGTGGTTTGAGGATGCTGCCACATGTCTGTTTGCTCTCCACCTAGTCTCCTCCACCAATTTGACCAGTAAACACTCTTTTAACAGCTCTCCTAAGCTGTTGTCTCTTTCTTTCTTTATTTATAATTAAAAGTATTCAGAATTACATTAAATATCCTTGACTCTGTTGAGTCATCAATTACAACTTAGCATAAAATTTAACATATTGTCCTCAAATAAAATCAAATAATATAACATTGTTTTTGAAAAATTGGGGCATGTGACATACACACCCCCTTAGAGCATAACATCGTCCTCGATGTTATTTATTCTTCGTCCTCAGAATTCCCCTAAAATAGAATTGGATATGCATCTCGCATATTACTTTTCAATTCCCAGGTGGCTTCCTCTAGGCTAAGGAGATTCCATTGCACCTTCACCTGACCAATGGTGTGGTTCCGAAGTGTGATCTCCCTCCGCCCGAGGATACAGTTAGGTTCCACTAGAAAATATCCTTCTAGTTCCACCTGTACATCATTCCAATTAACAACATGAGTAGCATCATGAACACATTTCTTTAATACATAAATATGAAAAACATTATGTACTCTTAAATTCGGTGGTAATGCTAATTGATAAGCTATTTGTCCAATCCTGGATAGTATTTCAAATGGACCACAGTAACAAGGTGCTAGTTTTGCACAACTTCCCAATCTTAGAGAGCTCTTTTTGGGCCTCACCTTGATGAACACATGTTCACCTACCTGAAACTCCTTTGGAGTTCTTTTAAGGTCGGGTTGACTTTTCTGTCAATCCTGCGCAACTTTCAGATTACCTTGTACATGCTTTACAATTTCTTCCATTTCCCAGGACCTAATACTAATCTATCCACTATATTACTCCAAGAGATAGGAGTATTACATTTTCTTGGCATACAAGATTTCGAAAGGAATAAATCTGGCTGATGCCTGATAATTATTATTATAAGCAAATTCTACCAGATGCAAATAATCCTCCCATTTACCTGGCTGGTCTTTCACATACATCCTTAATAAATCTTCCAGTACTTGGTTTACTCTTTCAGTTTGTCCATCTGTTTGAGGATGGAACGAAGTACTGAAATTTAATGTAGTGTTTAATCCTTTAAACAGAGATTTCCAAAAGTTACCTATAAATTTAGGATCTCTATCCGAGATTATGACTTTCGGTATTTCATGTAGTTAGAAAATCTATTTTAAAAAGTTATCAGCTATGTTTGTAGGTTTATACGTAGTTTTAACAGGTATAAAGTGAGTTTCTTTACTTAACTTATTGACCACTACCATGATAGAATCATTTAAATTCTGATTTTTAGGTAGTCCAGTAACAAAATCGAGACTAATTATCTCCCATTTCCAGCTAGGAATGGGCAACAACTGAAGTAATCCAACTGAATGTTGATGTTTAGTTTTCACCTACTAACATTCAAAACACCTAGCGATATACTTTTCTAATTCATTCTTCATATTTGGCCAAAAATATTCTTTTCTTAACATAGTTATAGTCTTTTGATAACTTGGATGACCTGAGTATGGAGTTTTATGGATTTCATCCAAAATTAATAACTTAACTTTAGGTACATTAGGTACATACATTCTGTCTTTATACAGTAAAAATTCTTTTGCATTCAAACTATACCCTTTACTTAAGCTTTCTGTTGGATTTTCTTTCGTTTTAGCTTGTAAATTTTGGCAAATTTCATCTTGTTCTATCCCTGCTTTAAGCTGTTCATCCAGATCTGTTGTATAAGTGCTGATAACTGCTTTGAAATTCAGCCTTGCATTCCTACTTAATGCATCAGCAACTTTATTTTCTTTACCTTTAATGTGCTGAATTTCGAAATCATACTCACTTAGAAAAGCTAGCCACCTAGCTTGTCTAGCATTTAGATTAGGCTGATCTAACAAATACTTTAGTCCTTTATTATCAGTCATTAAAATAATTTTTTTTCCAATTAGGTGATGTTGCCACATCTTTAGAGCATTTATAACAGCATCTAATTCCAGATCATAAGTTGCATAATTATTTTCATGAATTTTTAATTTCCTAGATTCATAGGCAATAACATGCCCTTCTTGAGTCAGAACACCGCCTAAACCATTATTGCGGCGTCAGTGCACACCACAAATTCTTTATTTGGATCAGCTATTCTTAAAATAGGTGTGCTGGTTAATAAATTTTTTAATGTTCTAAATCTTTCCTCGCATTTCTGGTTCGAATCAAATTTCTTTCCTTTCTTCTGCAAAGAAGTTATCGGATTCGTGATCCTTGAAAAACCTTCAATGAACCTCCAGTAATAACCGGTAATTCCCATGAAGGATTGAACATTAGTTACATCCTTAGGAATTGGCCAATCTTCGATTGCCTTTATCTTTTCAGGATCCACCGAAATCCCTTCCTTAGTCACCACATAACCTAAGTACTGAATCTTATCTTTGAAGAAAACACATTTACTAAACTTTGTAAAGAGTTGATGATCTCGTAACTCTTCCAAAACAATTTTTAAATGTTCTTTAAGTTCTTCTTCAGTTTTTGAATAGATTAATATATCGTCAATAAACACGACTACAAACTTATATAGATACTTATGCATAACGTTGTTCATTAAACACATAAAAATAGCTAGGGCATTAGTGAGCCCGAATGGCATGATGACAAACTTGTAATGACAATATCGAGTCCTAAAAGCTGTTTTAAATATATCTTCATATTTAATCCTAACTTGGTGATATCCAGACCTTAAATCAATTTTTGAAAACACCGTGGCTCCACGTAGTTGATTAAATAGATCATCTATGCGAGGTAATGGGTGTCAATTTTTAATGGTCATCTTATTCAACTGACGGTAATCTATGCAAAGTCACATGGTTCCGTCCTTTTTCTTAACGAAGATGACAGGTGCCCCCCAGGGAGACACACTAGGTTGAATATAGTTTTTATCAATAAGTTCTTTTAATTGTGACTTTAATTCATTAAGTTCAAGTATGTTCATTCGATAAGGGGCCTTTGAGCTAGGTATTGCACCAGGTACCAGGTCAATGGTAAAATCCATCCAGTTCCCTTTTTGGAGGTAGTCTCAAAATTTCTTCTGGAAATACATCAACATATTCTCTTAAGATTGATATGTCTTCCAATTTTAATTTATCTGTCTTATTTAGATTCTCCTCATCAGTTATTGTTACTGCATAACCTTTACAACCCTTCCTAACAGCTTTCTTTAGTTGCAGAGCAAAAATCTGCCTTATGGTGGGTTTTCTAGGGATTCCTTTTACACTTACTGATTTTCCATCACTGTTTATACATGTAAAGGTTTTATCATAACAATTTAAAATTACCCTATGTTGTTCTAACCAATCCATACCGATGAGTAAGTCATAAGAACCAAGAGGTAATACATTAAGCTGTACAATAGTTTCAAATTGATCCATAACTACTGCACATTCTTTTAAAAAACAAGTTACCTTCCTTTTAGCACCAGTGGCTAACTGAACCAACCAAGAATTTTCAAAATTTTCAACAGGTAACTTACATTTTTCTACCACTTTAGGTGAAATATAACTGACAGTAGCTCCTGGATCAATTAAAATAGTTATAGGGGTTTGGTTTATCATACCTTCTACTTCAACCATGGAAGTTTGATATTCTGCTTGTCGACTCTCCAAGGCTACATTAATTTTGGGCATAGTCCTCGCTAATTCTCCAACAACCATCTCCTCCTGTATGGTATGAATATTATTGACAGTCTTTTTCCAATTAGGACAGACTGAGGCATAATGTGGGACATTACACTCCCATCACTTTATAGGTTCTTTGCGTTCAAATTTCTTGGTTTAATTACCATGGTTATTAGAAAATTCTTTACCCTTGGAATTATTCTGATTGCTTGGTGAATTATTCTTATTCCCTTGGAAATTCTTAGTAGGAAAATTTTTGGCCGTATTGTTTTTAGAATTTCTGCTGGGCACAAATTCTTTCTTCTTTTGATCATAATGGTTATTATTCTTCTTGGCCTTCCAGTTGGCCATGCTTTCCTTCTTCTGATTTTATTCATAACAGAAGTTGGCTTTCCTCATAGCTTCTTCCAAAGTCTTTGGATTGTCATACTCAATCCTGTCCTTAATATGATAAGGTAGACAGCCGAGGAATTGCTGTACCTTGGTTTTTCATCTACAAGGTATGGCACATACCTAAGCAGACTTAAAAACTTGTTGTTTAGATCTTTCATAGTGATTGATCCTAATTTAAGCTCATAGAATTCTTTTTCTCTCTCTTCATAGTACTGCTCGGATATAAATTTCTTTTTAAATTACCTTTTGAAGGTAATCCAGTTTACATTCTTCTCTTTTATTCCCTTCACTCTCTTCAAGTCGCCACCAAATGTCAGCCTTTCCTAAGAGATTGTAGATATCCATTCTAGCCTTTAATTGGTTAGAATAGTTATATATATGGAAGTACTTCTTCATTCCAGATAACCATGATTTTGATTCCTCCCCCTTCTCAGTCTCTCCATTGAATGTTGGTGGTTTAATCTTTTTAAACTCCCCAGAAATATCCTCATAGGGTTTATATTTTCTCTTTTTAGTTTAATGGTCATCATCACTACTATCACTAGTGGAATGAAACTTATGTTGCTCACCAAACACCTCTGAAGATGAGCTGATTTCATTTTTAGTCTATTTAATCTTTTTATATTTATGTTGATGACTTGTATCTTCTGATTCATCTCTTTTACCCCTACCCTTAGTTTGAAACCTTTCTGTTAGGATCTGATTTAGCTCCTCCTGAGCCCTTAGAATCCTTTCATTTTCTCATTTTACAGATTCCATTTCAGATTTTAAGTCTTTTACAGTTTGTAAAAGTTTTGAGGAATTAGTAGTTATATCTTCTTGTATAGGGTCTCTTGGTAAGTTTTCTGGTTCAATAAATGGAGATTCCTCTTCCACATATCCTCCAGCCTTTCCATACCTATAGTTAAACTTCAGAAACAATTTTCTCTGTTGAATAACATTACAAGAAAATAATATGAGCAAAATAGTTTAATTCACTGTTTCATATAAAGCAAGTTGGGATTCATCAAGGCCTAGTGTTTTAACCTTGTGCTCTGATACCACATGTCAAAACCCCAAATTTTCACAAAAAATAATTTTTTTTGATGTAACATAAACTGTTTATAGTCGCAGTTAGATAACTGCTAGCAGCTAATAGAAAGAATGAAACAATTAACAAAAGTAACCATTAACTTAAACACATATAGATTAATACTATTTTAATTTCGATATGTGATGTAAATAATATGCATTTAGTTGTTTCTAAATACACTGATAGTTTGTTTTTGTCAAGTAGGTGAGAAGTTACTTTCTAACTGGGGCTTACTTAGCGATTGATAACTTTTTTGGAATTCTGGATCTTACAGGCTTGACAGGTAAATTTTGACCTAGTAAGAGCTTATTAAGGCGTTAATCCAGATATACTTCTTTTAGCATAAAATATATTGATAGAGTAAAAGTTTGCTTAATTAAATTAAAGGGTTATATGAGGTAAAGTACCTTCTCCTTATTTATGTTGCAACTATATCAATAGTTTAAATGCATGTCGTTATGATCAGTATCTTTACACTATTGATTGTCTATTCTAAGAATGACTGCTACATAGATTAAACTTCTTTCTATCATTACTCTAATCTATTTTTAGTCCTTAATAGAGCTCAAGATTTAGCATATCAGTACTCTTACTAAAACTAAAGTTTATTGCTATTACTATTTATAAAATTACAACATTGCTTATAAATAAGGAAACAGACCTAAGGCCTTTCGAGAAACAAGTTTATACAGAACTCCTAGCTTTAAATTTTATTAAACCTAGTAGAGGAAGTTTATCAGATTATTAATGCATTGCATTTATAATTGATCATTTGTATAAATGTCGTCAATTTGTGACTTCTATTTTTCTAATTTCTTCATGACATAAATCATGTGATGAAATTACGATATCATCTTATTTATTTATAAATAATTGTGATACCACATGTATTCTTAGATAATTTTACTATCCTTTACTACTAAGACTAATTTATCCTTGATTGAAATCATTTGGAGCTTTATTTACTTATGGAAACCAAATAATTACGACTTCCCTGAAGTTTATCTTAGTACTATAGACTTCTTACAAAAATAAGATTCTATTTGAGAGTATAAATACTTTTTATGTACATAATGTTGATTTATAAATTAAAATCATCACCATTAGTGTTTACATAAGGACTAGTTCTAATAACATAGTTCTTCAATGTAATATTTGAATAAATGATTACTATGAAAACTATTAACTTGTACGTAAGGGTTTAAAACCCCACTAGGGATCTCTCCATAGTTGTTATTATTCCAATGAAGATCTCAATGTTTACAAATATCAAGGTTAACGATACCATATATGCTTTGGTTTGTTACTAACGAATGTTCCATGTTTATAATAACACAAGGGGTTAACAATACTATACAATCTCATGCTTCAGCATTGTTGGACTTATGCTTATCATTGATACATTACGTTTTGAATTTGTATAAAATATTATCATTTTGATCATTGTGAAGATTATTAACAATAATTTGGTCCCGACAGCGCAATGCAGACTATAGAACTCGACCCACTGTGTACTTGATAAATTTTGGGGGCACATGGAACATTCCCCATCATGCAATGCATGATTTAAAAGTCTCCATCACAACCCTAGCTCTTCATTGTTTTGTCGAGAGTTTTGGTCTCTTTTACGTCTAGTTTGCTACGACCATGAGGGCTCGGTTAAGCTTGTCTCCAGCTCCATTTTATGTGTAGAGAGGTGATGCCATTCTAAAGTGTGGGTTGGAGTACTCACAGCTCGCACTGGGTTTTCCTTTTGCATGTAATACTTCATGTGTGTGTAGTTGTTCTCTGTCAGTGGATTGTAGTATCGATTTCTTACATGGCCATTGCCAAGTTTTTAACCCTGCTTTAGTCGTGGGTGTAGATGTATTATGAGCCTGTCACCTTTTTCACTTGTGAACACGAGGGTTATGCTGCTTGTGGTGCTGGTTTTCTGTGCTGGTTCGTTCCTCCGTGGCCTCGACATTCATCACTTCCAGGTAATAAGTTATTTTCAAGTTTTTCTTTAAGTTACAGTTACATTATACCACTTAGTTTATAACTAAGGTTTTGTCATTACCTACAGGTTACAGCTCGCCCTTATGCTGGAGAGAACCCTCTTCAAGTTTGGAATGCCAACAAAACCTATGGGTAAGCCCTGATTACAATGTGGCTCCTCCCTGCTTGTATAGATTATGGGAAAAGGGGTTTCAGTGGAGAAGAAAATACGACTTGGTTCCTCTGGTGTCTTAATTTCTTAGCTCAGTTGTTATTTTAGTTTTGGGTTATTAAGCCCTTGTTAGTAGCAGGGTTGCTCCGGCCATGTTGTCGTGACTTGTATCACCTTTTTCTTGTCTTAAAAGAGATAAACAATAACGAGGGTTTTAATACTTGACTGTTAGTTTTGTTTCAACCCATGCCATGATGCTGGGTACACTGGCCATGAGCTATGTGTTGGAAATTTGTTATGTTTGTAAGCCTTTCGGCCTGTCCAAGTTATACACTGGGTTTTTCTTAAAAGTTTTTAGTTCGAGCTCTATCTCGTCTTGTATATTTTGACTCTGTGTACATCAGTGTTCCTCCTACTCGACTGTTAATGAAGAACATTACTGTCTAATATCTTTTGTAAATAGTTTATTTGTTATTATAAGATTGTAAATTCGTAATGTGTAGCTTATAATATTGATTTACTTGTTCAGATTATACAACTAGGGTTTTCCTGAAATGAACCCTGGTCTATGTGAGTTCTTCAATTGTTTAATGATTAGGTTCTGTTACTTGTTAATTTAGATAAATTAATATTATTATTATTTGTGTGTTATGTAAATGGACATTCATTTCCAATAAGGACTGTAACAATTTACAGTAGACTAAATGTTTATTAGTTATTTATCCAAGTGATTGGTTGCAACTTAGATGTTTTTATTTATTATATTTAAAGAAATTAGTTAGGGTTTCGACCCTGAAGTTCACATTTACAGGTATAACCTATTTAATAATTATAAATAAATTCTACATAGGTATTATTTTAGTTTATAGTAGTTATAATTATATTTTATTGTTTTTCTTCAATAAACTGTCTAGTGGAAATTGCTCAGAGTTTTTAGCAATGAATAAGCATAATTTCTGTAACTAAGTTTATTTATTTTTTTAAAATCTAAGTACTTTTAAATTTAACCCTAGTTGTTATAGTAAATACTAGTTCTATATTAAACTAATATTGTTAGAAAATAAACTGTGTAATTAGTAGTTGTTTATTTACTTAACTATATGTAAACTATGTAACTCTAATGTGATTTTTCTACTGCATTGTAAATAGCTACTAAGTATACGCAAAGAATTATAAACCTATCATAACACAGTTAATCTCCATAATATTTTAACTTGGATAAAAATTAATCTACTGTCTGTATTTACAACATCTTATCTACTAAATATTTTCTTAAGATATTAATCCTTCTACCTGTACTAGATTACTGCTATTTCTTTTCTAATATATTTACGTAAATAAGCTTGTTGAAACAATAAACATAGATAACCAGATCATTATTCTTTTTAATAATAACCTACATACTAAAATAAATTACTCTGCTACTATGAAATGCAGAACCATATCTATTCTATTCAGTCTCTTAACATAATCTTTCATCTACTGTAAATAATCTATCTGTGCCGGAGTATGGCCTGGTCCTTCTAGGTGTGGAAAAACATAGACTAGAATTATTTTCCATTCTAACAATTTACAAACTGAATATTTAACATTCATTTAACAGTCAGATTCAGATTTATCTATCTAACACAGTAAAACAAATAATGTAGAACCTGATTAGGATAGATGACAACAGCGTTATGAGGCTGTTCCTCCCTACCAAACTCTTAGAGAGCGCTCAAACAACGCTTCCTTAGGACCCTCAAGCCTGTTCCTAGTCTTCTTGGCTGAGAACTGGTGGAGCATGCAAACAGTAGACTGATCCAATAACTCAGTAAAACACCCTGCACTCAGCAGTAAGATCTTTCAGCTTAAAAGCTGCACTAGATCACTCAGCAATTATCCCCTCAAACTCTTTCCACAATTCCCTTCCATTGAATTTCTCTGAAGTACATTCACCCTAATGATCACTTCTCTAGAATGAGCAGCCCCATCTGTCTTCAATGGGAACTTTTATAAAGACTGCCTAGGTATTTTGGGTCCGTTGTCATTAATTGAGCCACCTGCTCTGATTCCACTTTCTTGGGGAATCATGACCCCAAATGTAGGGAGGTTGCCACCTGCAACAGTTGGAAGTGGTTTGAGGATGCTGCCACATGTCTGTTTTCTCTCCACCTAGTCTCCTCCACCAATTTGACCAGTAAACACTCTTTTAACAGCTCTCCTAAGCTGTTGTCTCTTTCTTTATTTATTTATAATTAAAATATTCAGAATTACATTAAATATCCTTGACTCTGCTGAGTCATCAATTACAACTTAGCATAAAATTTAACATATTGTCCTCAAATAAAATCAAATAATATAACATTGTTTTTACAAAATTGGGGCATATGACAACAACCACCAAACAAACTCTAGAATGCCCTAAAGTCAGTATAAACCCTACTTGGAAGGAATGCTTGCATAAGAGGCAAGTCACTATTTTGGAAAGGTGAAGTTAACCAACAAAAGAACAAGGAAACAAACATCAACAAACTTCTGAGCTCAGGCAAAGATCATTGACAGAGGCTAACCAGAAACATAAGCCAAAAATCATGCCAAGCAAAGGGGATGGGGGGAAAGAGCAAAGAGAAAACCCTAATGCTATAAAAAGGCTTACCACATAGATAAAGAACAATCAAAAGGGATGAGACTAACTCCTTAGATTCATGCACCTCTAGAGGACCCCAAAATACATACTAAACAACCCACAACAGCAGAAAAAACCACAAAAATGAGGAAAAACACTGTTTTAGGGGCACATATGGCTTGTACTACTGACAAGTCACATATCATACGTGGGTTGACAGTATAGCAAGTCGTGTGTACAAGCACATGCAGGTTGTACTACTGTCTGGTCATGTATCATACGCGGGTTGACATTATAGCAAGTTGCGTGTACAAACTAGACACGCGACTGTTCAGTCATCAACTCGAGTATAGGTGTGAAAAAACACAAAAAAGGTGAAAAACTGCCTTAGGAAGGCAGGGGAGGTGTTCTATTAGACATATAAAGTGTTCCTAAGTGGCAAGAAAGACTTGAAACTTTACAAAAGGCTAAAAGTGTTAGTAGGAATTCTCAACCAGTGCTGACATTGCTTGTTCCTTTGCAATGCAAAACACAACTACATAACAAAAAGACACAACAACATATCCTTCCCTTGAATAGTTAAATTGATTAACATAACACACCATATACCTCAGTCATAGATCTACTTATCTTCTCTCCAGAAAGTCCTTGAGATGGTTCAATACCTGCAAGATGGATTACAAGACAAACAAAAGGGATGAGAGCATCATGATAATCAACTATCCATATTAGTGATCAAGGAATCCAATAATATTTAATCATAAACACAACAATCAAATATAGGAAAGGAAAATGTCTTTGTATTAATATATGGATGAGAAAGAAGTACAACCAAAAGCCTTGATGTTTATGGCTTCTATCTCAACAAGAATGTCTACAATCTCCTATGAAGACCTCTCCAGCTACAAGATATCTCTACTTTTCCTCTGAATCATACTTCAAACTAGCAGCATAAGGCTGTTTTTTCTAACCTCCCCCACTCTCCTCATGAAGGCTTCATTTATTCATTTATAGTCCTAGAACCCAAAGGATGACTTGACAAAAGGATAGAATGAGATCCCTATAGGTGTGGGAGGCGAATTCCACCTCTCCCAGACACATAGGAACCAATTCTAGGAAGGATTCCATACAGAAAATTCTAGAAACTTATTTTTTTCTCTTTCAACTAACCAGCGGTGCTTTTATCCAAACTAGACAAAGCATTGATCTAGGATTTTTTCCAAAAACAAAGGGACATCGACGCTTCTTGCTCAACTGAAGGAAGCATCACCGACGCTTCTTGCTCAACTGAAGGAAGCATCACCAACGCTTTATGGAAAATACAAAAGAGCACCTCCCTTTCTAGGTCAGGGCAAAAAATGGTCAAGATGACCTAGGTCAGGCTTTTTGGGAGGTTGACAAGCAACAAAAACTTCTTCTGAAGGCTAACTAGGTAGTTTGAGTGTAACGTCCACGACCCTCTGAATGGTGAAGAGGACGCTACTATACATCAAATCATCCGGGAATCTAGCCCCATGAACATGAATATACATACATATAGTGCTGAAGCATGATAATTAAAACATAAAACATTCTATGAAGCATAATCATTCATATACACAATGGAAGAAAAACATATCAATCAACATTCATGCATATATAGATCAACATTTAACATGTATATCATCATTCATCAATGGTAAATATATAATTGCAGACACAAGTTAGGCAAGAGTACTTATCTTATAGAGAACTTGTTTCGCAACCAACTACGTTGCTGCAACATTCCACCCAACCATAAGCCCGCGTGCTCCTTACTCTCTCAACAACGCAGCCACCCCCAAGCTGGGCATGATTACCCAAGGAATAAGGAACTAACAGGCTTACACGTAGCCAAGTATAACAACACCACTAGGGTACACAATTCAGCCAAGCCAACACAGTTGGGTTTATCAAGCGAATAGCAGATTAGCCAAGCCAACAAAGTTGGGTTTATTAGGCCATCCAGGAGCTGAGAAAGGATAATGCTAAGCTGGTGAGCTCACTGAAGAGCTACAGACACCAACACCAGAGCCAACCTGGCTTCTAGAACAACCACACACACCCAACACAAGGAAGTCAGTCCCTTCTCTGCAACACAGTCCCTTAGACCTTGATCTTCCCTCCAGTGCTCTTTAGGGGTTGTGGAGAAGAAATCCAGCTCAGTAGCTCTGTCTGTGTGGTTCTCAACCCACCAGGTTTACCAAGCACCTCAGGTCCTCATTCACCACTCCAAAGCAGTCCGAGGACAAATCCACTGCATGCAAGTAGCCAAACAGAGCTATTCAAGATTTTACAAGGGAAGACACAGTCCAACAATCATGGACAACCAGTAGTATACAACACTATGAACCCTCAGCACCGATTCATAATACAATCACTGGAGTAACTGCACATACTGGAAAATGGGAAGAGACAAAACTCCCAAACCGTGCGGGATGGAAAAAGACACATCTAAACACAACGTGGAAGAAAATTATGGTCACGACCCAACAATAGCATAACAGTCTTCAGCTCATGATTCAACGAAGGAAAATAATAGAATGATACGCAGTATGAAGTTTGTGGAAGAAGATACCCAAAACTATGCACAATCATGAAGATGAACACACAACAGACTAGCAATTGGTGAGAAAAAGAGGGAAGGAGAACCCCCAAATGATGAATTATGGATCTTTTAACTTAGTCCATGTGAAGGAACTGAACAGACTCACGATTTGGTGAGTGGAAAGACCAATAGCTGTGTCGTGGGGAGAGAGTGAGCAATGTGGGCATGGTGGTGGTTTTCCTACCAGCCAATCGCTGTCCCAACTAACAACAAGAACAAATAGGGTGGTGGTGACACATGGCTTTCCCCCATGACTCAATGCTCAACATTCCCCTTTCCTTATCCTTTGGAATCATGCCCCTTCTCAATTTAGTTGCTGCGAACATAGCTGGTTGGGTTATTTAATTAAAATGTGTGTTTACATGATGCCACAATTAAATATATGCCGTATGTACCGATATCCATCGGTGACCATTCTCAAAACAAAAACACAACATAACCAAATCGATGGTGGGGCCTTGGCCTTTAGCTCCGCACCAAGATTATTTACAATATACCTGTCATGTATTTTTAATGTAAGTGGGGTTAAAACTAAGGTATTACATTCCCCTCCCCCTTCAATAGCACTATCCTTAGTGCTTTACAAAATTTGAACAAAATGCTACACTGGTACTGCCTCAGTGTTCTGCAGGATTGAACAAAAATAGATGTGCCAATCACATGGCATCCTCTAGCTCCCATGTAGCCTCTTCAAGTGCGTAATGCTCCCATTGTGCCTTTACCTGCCCTATTGCTCGGTTCCAGAGCATTGTGACCTTCCTGTCGAGGATGTGCATTGGATCAATTTGGAATTCTCCCTGAGGTTCCACCTGGATCACATCCCAATTTATCACATGGTTAGGATCATGTACATATTTCTTAAGCAAAGAAACATGAAAAACATTATGAGCTCTAGTACTAGCAGGCAATGCAAGTTTATATGCAACAGGCCCTATTCTTTCAATCACTTCAAATGGCCCACAGTATCTTGGTGACAACTTGACACAACTTCCAAGATTCAAGGAACTTTTCTTTGCCTTCACTCTGAGGTAAACATGATCCCCAACACTAAACTCTCTGTTCATCCTATGCTTATCTGCATAGATTTTCTGTCTGTCCTATGCTTCTTTCATATTCTGCATGATCTTTACAACCTCTTGCTCCATTTCCTTGAGCAATTATGGTCCAAGCACAACTCTGTTCACCGGGTTGTCCCAAGTCACTGGTGTCCTGCACCTTCTGCCATACAAAGCTTCATACAGACTCATCCCCAAGGATGCCTGCTATCCATTGTTGTAAGCAAACTCTACCAAGTGTAAGTAATCTTCCCACTTGGTTGGTTTGTCCATCACATACATGCAAAGCATATCTTCAAGCACCTGATTAAATCTTTTTGTCTACCCATCTGTCTGAGGATGGTATGCAGTGCTGAAGTTTAACTTTGTACCCAAATATGAAAACAACCCCTTCCAAAAATTGGAAGTGAACTTGACATCTCTGTCAGAAATTATTGCCTTCGGCAATCCATGCAATTTGAAAATCTCCTTCATGAAAATCTTTGCAATGTCATCAGTCTTATGTGTAGACTTCACTGGTATAAAATGTGCTGCCTTTGTCAACTTGTCTACTACAACCATGATGGAATCATGTTGTCTCCAAGTCATCGACAATCCTGTAATAAAATCCATGGAAATAACTTCCCATTTCCATTCCGGAACTGGCAAAGGCTGCAACAAACCTGCTGGATGTTGATGCTCAACCTTTACCTGTTGACATTTTATGCACCTTGAAATGTATTCAGCCATGTCCTTTTTCATACCTGGCCAAAACTACTTCCTTCTAGCTATAGCAATTGTCTTCTGATATCCTGGGTGACCAGAATACGGAGCTTGATGGATTTCATCCATAACAATTCTCCTCAAATCTGCTACTTTAGGAATATAAATTCTGTGTTTAAAAGTGAGAATTCCATCTTCTTCCAATTTATATCCCTCATACCTCTTCTCAAGACTTTGCTGCTGCAATTTGTATTTTACTTGCTCATTCAATTAATCTCCGGTAACATGATTAACAATCTGCTACCTCAATTCTGATTGGCAAATACTAAGAGATGCCACATGCATTTCCTGTACCTTCCTGCTGAGTGCATCAGCTACCTTGTTTTCTTTTCTTTTATGTGCTTGATTTCAAAATCAAACTCACATAGAAATTCCATCCATCTCGCTTGCCTAGCATTCAGAGTAGGCTGATCAAACAAGTACTTTAGACCACAATGGTCTGTTATGAGCTCAAATCTTCTACCCATCAAGTAGTGTCTCCACATCTTGAGAGAATGTACTATGGTTGCAAGCTCTAGATCATTAGTGGCATAGTTATTCTCATGCTCCTTCAGCTTTCTTGACTCATAACATATCACGTGCTTATCCTGCATAAGGACTCCTCCAAGCCCTTGTCCACATGCATTGGTACATACCACAAAATCTTTCTCTGGTTCTGCAACCTTCAATACTGGTGCATTGGTGAGAAGGTTCTTCAACAACTGGAAGCTTTCTTCACACTTCAAAGTCCATTAGAACTTCATCCCCTTCTTTTGCAAAGAAGTTATGGCATGTGCAACCTTGGAAAATCATTCAATGAATCTCCTGTGGTATCCTGCAAGTCCCATAAAAGATATTACATCTGTCACATTTCTTGGAGTAGGCCAATTCATAATGGCTTCGTTCTTCTCAGGGTCTATTAATATACCCTCTTTTGAGATAATGTGACCCAAGTACTGAATTCTATCCCCGTAGAAGTCACACTTGCTCAGTTTTTCATACACCTGATGTTCCCTGAGCACTTGCAATGTCAATCTCAAATGCTCTTCATGCTCTTTCTCATTCTTAGAATAAACAATAATGTCATCAAGGAAAATAAGAACAAACTTGTCCAAGTACTTACTGAAGACACTGTTCATAAGGCACATAAATGTAGCTGGTGCATTTGTGAGACCAAACGGTACCACTACAAGCTCATAATATCCATACCTTGTCCTAAAGGCTGTGTTAGGAATGTCTTCATCCTTGATTCTCACCTGATGGTAACTAGACCTCAAGCCAATCTTGGAAAATACCTTTTCTCGTCTCATTTGATCAAAGAGGTCATCAATCCTAGGAAAAGGATATTTATTCTTCTCAATAACCTTGTTCAACTATCTGTAATCAATATATAACATGAGTGTACCATCTTTCTTCTTTACAAACATAACCGGTGTTCCCCAAGGAGACACACTCGGTCGGATATACTTCTTTTCCAACAAATCTTGCAATTGCATCTTCAATCCTAGCATATCTGGTGTACTCATTCTGTAGGGTGTCTTGGACACTGGTGCTGCTCCTGGCACAAGTTCAATGGTGAAATCAATGTCCCTCTTTGGAGGAAGTCCTGGAATCTCATCAGGGAATACATCCTTGAATTCTTGTAACACATGATAGTCCTCCAACCTAGGAGTTTCATCTCCTGCTGGTTCCAGAATATGAGCTGCATACAACTGGCAGCCTTTCCTACAAAAATTCTTCAACTACATTGCTGAAACCTACCTTGCTGAAATTACCTTTGGAATACCCTTCACAACTACTTTGTTTCCTTCTTCATCTATGCATTCAAAAGTATTGTTATAGTAGTCAAGCTTCACTCTGTGAGGTTCTAACCAATCCATTCCAATGAGAACATCATAGGAGCCAAGCGGTAGAAAATTCAGATCTACACAAGTGTTCAATCCATTCATGACCAATGGACATTTCTCTACCACTTCACTGACCTTTCTCTTAGTCCCAGTGGCTAGCTTAACTAACCAATATTTTCTATGCTTTACCTTCTTAAAAGCACAAATCTACACTAATACAGGAGTAATGCAACTGTGGGTAGAACCAAGGTCAATCAAAATAGAAACACATTGTTCAACAATCTTACCTGCAAATTCAACCACATTTGACTGGTGATCTGCCTGGTGGTCCTCCAATTCTGCATAAATTCTAGGGACTACTCTTGTTACTTGACCCATTGTTTTTGCTTCCTGAATGTTATAAGCTGACCTTGCACTTTCATTCTTGAGAGGACAATATCTGCGCAAGTGAGGTCCTTCACATTTCCAACATTTGAGTGGACCTTTATTCTGTTGTGGCTCTTTAGGCTTTCCACCTGTCACTCCAACTGGATTACTCGCAGCTTGGGATGGCTGCTTTTGCTAATTCTTGAATCTGGAAGGTTTGAAACCTTTCTTTCTTTGGTCAAACTTTTCATTCTTCTTTCCCTTCCATGCCTTATGTTAATTAGGTTTACCTTTGCTCTGCTCATAGCAATATTTATCCTTTCTTATTGCTTCTTCGAGAGTTCTTGGCTCATAGAACTCAATTCTATCTTTGTAGGCTTGAGGAAATCCACTTAGAAATCGCTGGATCTTCACTTTTTCATCTTTGATGTACCAGACATACCTCAACAATTCCAAGAATTTATTTGCATATTCATCCATGGTCTGCTGTCCCAATATCAGATCATGGAACTCCTTGATCTTGTCATCATAATACCTGTCAAAAAGGTATTTCTGCTTGAAATACTTCTTGAACTGTTTCCATTTTAGTTTCCTTTCATTGATATTCTTTACCTGCTTGAAGTGTTCCCACCAAATGGATGCTCGTCCATTCGGATTGAATATGGAAACTATGGCCTTCATGCTTCCTGAATAATCCTGCACTTGAAAGTACTTCTTTATCCCAAGAAGCCAAGCTTCAACTTCTTGTCCCGTCTTTATCTCACAATCAAATGTAGGAGGTTTAGCTTTCCTAAATTCATCTTGAGAGAAATCCCTATGGTGTCTTCTCCTTTTCCTTTTATGAGAAGATGAACTTGTATCTCCACTAGATTCTTCAGAGTCTGATGGTCCACTAGAATTCCTTCACCTTCTCCTAGTGTTGCTCTTATTGCCTTCTCTCCTTGATGTACCTCGTCCAGAATCTATCTTTTTTTGTAAATCTATCAAATTATGCAATATGGAAGCATTCAACTGATGCTGCTCTTCCTGGGCTTTAACCAAGCTTCTCATGCTGCAACCTCAGACGTTGTCCCCCGGAATCTCCTTCCATTAGACTCTATGTCCTCATTTCCATTACGGACATTTTCTCCCAAGGGATCTTCTGCTCGCTCGTAAGAATCCCGAGCATCATACCCATCATGGGTTCTCATGACTGAACCACCTCTTGCTTTACCACACTATTTTTTCTAGAGTACCGCTCTTGGAAATTATCTATAGTTTTGAAAATTTGTTAGCAGTAAACTGTTAGATGCATACATTAATATAAATCAAAACTACTTACCTTTTTCTTTTGGAATTTCATAAAATAACAATTATGCTAAAACACATAATTTTCCCTATTTCTTTTCAGCCTTGTGACCGCTGATAATCTGTTGAAATCCGCTGAAAATCGACTAAAAGATAGTCAAAATTTGCTCAAAAAATCACTGAGAAATTCCTTCGAAAAACCCAAATATTTTTAGGCCCAATCGGACCTTCTTCCAATTATTCTTTCGATTCTACGGGGTCAAAACAGCTACACTTTCGATCTGCATCAGCGAGCAAATCGACTGTTCATCGATGGTTGCTGATTTCTTTCCAGTGTTTTGGTAGGCAAAATGACTAGACTCCCGATCTGTATCGGTGAGCAATTCAACTATGCATCAGGTGCATAGTCATTTGAGCAGCCGCAACGGTGGAAAACAATCTTCCTATCATTTCTGCGGGTGAACCGGTTGAGCTTTCGATCATTAACAATTTTTCGATTCCTTCTTACTCCTCAAGTCAGGTCTCTTCCCTGGTAAATCCCCAGCGTGTCGGCGATTCATTGGTCTATTCCCTTCCACTGTATCGGTCCTTAATTATCGTTCCAAATTTCATCGGCAATAACATGGGTTAACTTGTTGCATCGGTGGCTGGGTGACCTATGTACCAGACGGTTAATTGTCAAGCCTTCCGAATGGTGGTTCACAATCAAACTAAATCTTCTGCAACTCCTGACTTTGTCGGTGGTTAAAGCCTCTAGAAGCCGTGGCATCGATGCTCGGAGGCACTCCTTGTCGGGCAATTAGTCTCTTCAATCTCCGCAATGGCAGACGCTTCAACATACTTCACTTGCTGTAGCTCATCGGGGACCGCATCCTCTGAGTATCGATGATGTGATCAGCTAACTGTCGCCGATGGCCGATGATTCAGGGACTCACAAAAATTTTCAATTTTTCTCTTTAGTCTTCCTTTTCGCCCCTTTGATTGGCTCAATGATCTTCTATTTTCCGCCGATCCTTTTCTTATCTGTCGGTGAAAAATTCCTCTATCCATCGTCGGACAAACAAATTTTTGCTGCCGCTGCCCGGAGCTACTGTTCACTAACACCCCGACATCGATGGCTAGAAGGACTAGTACATCAGTGGATTAGTTCAATCAATAGCTGCAACTGTAGCTTATCAACTTCGATCTTTTTTCGATCGGCGGCCCAACCTGCTAATGACTTCCAATTGGAAAACTGAGGCATAACCCGATCGGCATTGGAAGTCGAAACTCTTCTCGTCGAAAGTCTAGTGCCCTAGGCTTCCGCAACGGCGAGCGCACAAACCACTATCTTCTTCCGATGACTGATGTTTTCGTCACTTAAAAAATTTTTGAACTTTATTTTACTGCGTCAGCGGTTAGAGGCTTTATCCATCGGAAGGATGGTACTCTACCTATTCGCAACGGCGGGTCTACCAGCCCTTGATCCCTTCCGCTGTTCATCGGTGATGAATATCACTAACATGCTTCAATGGCTGATGAAGTCAACACTTAGAAGATTTCGAAACTTCTGCACCATCAGAGGTTGGATCAACTATCTGTCAAGTGGATAGTCCTTTAAGTAGCCGCAACGACGAACGCATGATCTACTAACCTTCGGTGGCATTTCGGCGATCGCTTCGTCATAGTGGCGTCGATCGTCGATGATTTTTAACACTTAGGCGAATTTTTCTGGATTTCCTTGCCGTAGGTCCCCCGTTGGGTGGTATTTCGATTAGATGATCCGATGCATCGGTGGGACTTCAGACTAAGTCCTCCGATGATCCGATGATCCCAATACTTAGAAGAAATTTCCAAAAATTCTCTTGTCATGCAGTTTTCTTCTGGGCAGTAGGAAACCTGCCTTTGTTAACTGATATGTCATGGCCCATTCAGGCCCATGCTGCAACCAGAGCTCTGATACCACACTGTAACATCCCCGACCCTCCGAACGGAAAAGAGGATGCTACTATACATCAAATCATCCAAGCATCTAGCCCCATGAACATTAACATACATACATATAGTGTTGAAGCATGATACTTAAAATATAAAACATTTTATGAAGCATAATAATTCATATACACAATGGAAGCAAAACATATCAATCAGCATTCATGCATATATAGATAAGTATTTAACATGTATATCATCATTCATTAATGGTAAATATATAATTATAGACACAAGTTAGGCAAGAGTACTTATCTTATAGAGAACTTGTTCCGCAACCAGCTATGTCGCTACAATGTTCCACCCAACCATAGGCCCACCTGCTCCTTACTCTCTCAATAATGCAGCACCCCTGAGCCGGGCATGATTCCCCAAGGATTAAGGAACTAACAGGCTTACACGTAGCCAAGTATAACAACACCACTAGGGTACACAGTTCAGCTAAGCCAACACAATTGGGTTTATCAGGCGAACAACAGATTAGCCAAGCCAACAAAGTTGGGTTTATCAGGCCATCCAGGAGTTGGGAAAGGATAATGCTAAGCTGGTGAGCTCACTGAAGAGATACAGAAACCAAAACCAGAGCCAACCTGGATTCTAGAACACCCACACACACCGAAGACAAAGAAGTCAGTCCCTTCTCTACAACGCAGTCCCTCAGACCCTGATCTTCCCTGTAGTGCTCTTCAGGGGCTGTGGAGAAGAAAGCCAGCTCAGTAGCTCTGTCTGAGTGGTTCTCAACTCACTAGGTTTATCAAGCACCTTAGGCCCTCATTCACCACTCCAAATCAGTCCGAGGACAAATCCACTGCATGCAAGCAGCCAAACAGAGTTATTCAAGCTTTTACAGGGGAAAACACAGTCCAACAATTGTGGACAACCAGCAGTATGCAACACTATGAACCCTCAGCACCGATTCTTCATACAATCGCTGGAGTAACTGCACAGACTGGAAAATGGGAAGATACAAAATTCCCAAACTGTACGGGATGGAAAAAGACACAGCAAAACACAATGTGGAAGAAAATTACAGTCATGACCCAGCAATAGCGTAGCAGTATTCAACTCATGATTCAACGATGGAAATAATAGAATGATACGTAGTCTGAAATTTGTGGAAGAAGATACCCAAAAATATGCGCAATCATGAAGATGAACACACAACAAACTAGCAATCAGTGAGATAAAGAGGGAAGAAGAACCCCCAAACGATGAATTATGGATCTTTTAACTCAGTCCATGTGAAGGAACTGAACAGACTCACGATTTGGTGAGTGGACAGACCAACAGCTGCGTCGTGGGGAGAGAGTGAGCGGCGTGGGCATGGTGGTGGTTTTCATACCATCCAATCGCTGTCCCAACTAACAACAATAACAAACAGGGTGGTGGTGACACATGGCTTTCCCCCATGACTCAATGCTCAACATTCCCCTTTCCTTATCCTTTGGAATCATGCCCCTTCTCAATTTAGTTGCCGGGAACATAGCTGGTTGGGTTATTTAATTAAAATGCATGTTTACATGATGCCACAATTAAATATATGCCATATGTACCGATATCCATCGTTGACCATTCTCAAAACAGAAACACAACATAACCAAATCGATAGTGGGGCCTTGGCCTTTAGCTCCGCACTAAGATTATTTACAATATACGTATCATGTATTTTTAATGTAAGTGGGGTTAAAACTGGGGTATTACATTGAGATTTTCATGTGCAACAGAATGCCCCCCAAAGTATGAAGCTAGAAGGAAGTGATAGGTGAAATACTTTGCAAGTTTTTTGTTTGATACAAAGGAAAAAAGAGATAGACTTATAGAGGATCAGTAACTAACTTTATTCAACTCAATCATAGCTGCGGACCAATAGACTGTAGATATGTGATGGCGACTATGTCATGGCTACCAATAATACACTGTAGATCCATGAATGACTGCTATAAGAGGTAGAACATAGCTATGAGATATACAAAGTAGTTCTATGTCTCTCAATGTTAGATATAGAACAAAGCCACCAAACATTCAATGTGGATCCGTGTCATGGCTCTAAATGATCTCCAAACACAACTTGAGCATAGGCAATGATGATGAAAATCCTAACCACTCAGGGTCTTCATCCCGATCTGCAAAACATACAAATCTAACCATGTGATTACAGTGTCTTGACGTCTAACATGGTTGAAACCACTTGATTACAAGTCATTACTGTCAACTGTTAAGAAGCGTGAGGGAAATCACCAATGATGTCAATGATTCCCAAGGTATCTTAGTACATACCATCGAATGTGAATAAAAAACTTGAATTTGAACACTCGATGAGATATTTCAATCAAGAGTCAATGATCTAAACTCATGTTGAAAGAGAGGTAACTTGACATTGAGGCATGCAAGCCCAAGGTACTGTCTAGGTTTCTAGGTCTAATTCCTTGATAATGATTTGAATTCGACAGGAAAAGACTCTTGTCACAGGAGGGCCATGATGACTCCCACATCAGTGACACGAAACTAGAAATAAAAGTTGATTTGGAATGATAGAACTGAATCAGACATGACTGACTCTTAAAGACAAGTGAAGTTACTGATGGATTGTGTTTCTGGGAGAGACATCCTTTGAACAATTTAATGACATAACACATGGCTTGGCAGTTTCAACTTAAATGAGAATAGAACCAGGTGTAATGCAAGGAATTTGACAAAGCATTCTTTGAAATGACTCAAAGGAGTTAGGTGAATCACAAAAGTGGATCGACTCGGAAACAAGCTAAAAACCCAACTGTTTAGATATGCAAATGCAGACAGGTGTCATGTTCAAAGGTGGACAGTAGAGTACTGCCATATAAACAAATGAAAACCATTCCCCTTTCCTTTAATTTCCCCATCTCGAAAGGCGAGTGCCTCTTTTCATTTTTACGAGTCCAAAGAGGGTAACAAACACTTGTTGAAGCTCATCAAGTGACGAGTCCATTCTCATATTTTTCACGAACCTGAGAAAGGAGGGGTTTGTCCCCAAAATAGGGTCTTTCATCATTTGTTTTATGCGTCCGATGGAAGCAAACTCATTCGTCGTTTCATGTTTAGAGAGTCTGAAATGACTAAGAAGATTCCAAAAAGGGTCATTTTTCATAGATAAGGCCAGTTTGTCCGAAAAAGAGATAACCTACCCTCGACTAGTCGACCGTTCTGATTCTTTTACAAGCGTGAATGTAATAAGTTCGCTTGGAAATATTTTTGTGTTTTGAGGAGACTAAAAAGAGATTAAATATAACTCCCGGACCAGGTTCCTTTTTCACAATCCATTTTTTACGAGTCTGAAAAAGCGAAAAAGTATACTCAACACCTTTCTACTGGATTTTTAATGAGAATGTAAAAAGTGTAAACGATGCTCAATGCTTTTTCTGTTTAGCTCTAAGCTCAAAAAAGACAAAAATAACTTGAAACATAACCATGACCCCTTACCTGAAAAAACTCAAAAAATACTATCAAAGGTCATTATTCAAAACTATAGAAAAATAAAAATAAAAACCCACTTTTGTCAAAATAATTTGGATTGCAAAACAAAGTAAATTACAATATATTTTTGAAAATTCCAAACTTTCTATAAATAGAAGGGTAGGTAATTTATTTTTACCACTTGTTGTTTTACCATTGAGTGAGTTTTGGAAGGTATCTTTGGTGGCAAGAGTTCCTTCAACAATTTGGCAAGGGCATTCCACTACTTTGTAGCTTTAGAATCCATAGGAGAGGTAAACACTTGGTCTTTTCTTCTTCACATGTTTAATGGATTTCATTTTCTCCTTTTACATTTTTTAATTGAAAGTTCCCAAAATGGTTTAAAATGGTTTAAAAGACAAAGCATAGGGTATATTTCCTTTTGCAAAGGTAGAATACAGTATTTCTCCTCTCCCAAGAGGTTTTAAGCCATAGCAGAAGGAAAAAAAATTCATTTTTAGGGGTTTTTGGCCCTTGGTGTACGTCCCCGATGGTGCTCTGTCTTGATGGGACAGGAGCATCGATGATGCTTTGTCCACAACAGTTAGGCACCTGATGATTCTTGCACCAAGGGGAAGAGCACCGCGGTGCTCTGTGCATGAAAGCCAGCAGCACCTCTTGAAAAGGAGAGGAAAAAATAAACCCTAATCTACTCAAAAATGCAATTTTTCATGTTTTTTTCTTTGCTTTTCAATTTATGATGTCATTTTTTTTTCTTTCTCTTTGTCATGATACAATGTATGACTTCAAAATTGGTATTTTGCAGGTGTGACATGGTGATATGGAAAGAAAGGGAGCATGAAGTCCCAAACAACCAAGCTGCAAATGATCCAACTACCATTAATGCTCTGCGGAATTGCGGGCTTCTCAAGAATTTTCGAATACCAGGGATGAAAGCACATGTACTCCTGCTAGAATACATTATTGACATGTGGGATCCTGATTAGGATAATTTTGTGGTAGGATTCCAGATCTTTCCTAGAGAGACCGAGGATATTTATTTCCTCACCGGTTTGTCTATGCGGGGAAGCCTCGTATTTCTATTGGGAGCACAGAAGGGAGAAGTCTCTTTGGATGATATCATTTATCAACATTTCTCATTAGGTACAAAATCCCAATTGGGAAAGTTAGTGATCAAATCTCTAGTGGATCTCCCCCTAAGGACAGTAGTATACACCATTGGAAAAGTGGCGGGTACTAGGGCTTCCCACATCACTGGTATATCTCATATGTTATATGCCTTACAGTGTATGGAGCCTACTATCTTCAACTGGTGTGAAGGCATGTTGGCTTGTCTGAAAATTCAACTGAACAAATGCAAAAGAGGGACGTTGAAGTAGTTCGGTTATGGAGCAATTGTGGTGTCTTTAATCTTATAGTGGGTACCTCACATGAGGCCCCAGGTGACTATTACTAGATTGGATCCTAAAGATTTGAGGATGCTTGCATGGGTGATGACTATGCCTCGCCTTGGAGGTGGAGGACCTAAAGTCACTTACGGTTCCAAGTTCTTCCACTGGTTGAGGAACCAACTACTTATGGTGGAAGACTATGCCTATGAGGGGGAAAATTTCCGAAATGACCCGGAGTTGGTTTTTCCTGAGGGGGAAGTGTGGGATGACTGAGGTAATAAGACATTATCCACTTATGTTTTTGAAATTTTAGGTTTATTTCATTTTTTATGTTTTTTGTAGTACTGAGATAAAAATGCTTTTCATGTAGAGATCGGGTCTATCTGCCCAGTTGGGATGTCGCCTATTGATAGGAGAGCAGGTACCTAAGATATGATGGCTTACCACTCCAAAGCTGAGGAATATCTTGGAGAACCTGTAGCAGCTGACTATGGGTATCCCTGATATGACCACTGATGAGGTTCCTAGGCATTATCAGCACCATACCACAGATGTCTTCGGATGATTTTCCAGACTACTTCGTAGAGTGGCCCAGGCCATTGCGTGCTACCATGAGCACCAAGAGGATTAGTCTGCTTTGAATATAATTTTGTATATGTATTACTGAAACTTTCAAAGCTTCATATTTTTCCTTATGTATATGTATCCTGAACTTTTTATGGTCCCGAACGAGCATTGAAAGCTAGAGATGCTTCAGCCAAACTTTTGTATCTCAGTGCTACAACTTTTATATATATATATATATATATATATATATATATGACAGACTTTTATATTTACAGTTGTGTGTGGAAAAAGTGATGCGTGGAATGATTTATCTACTTATGAATTTACACATGTTTTTTATGTTTCCAATGTATTTTTAAGTATGAGCAATATGCCAATCCAAGACATAGTTAGCTAGGGAATCTGCCACAACATTTAATTGTCTTGGAATGTGATGATATGTGACCTGCTCAAAAGACCTCTCTAACAACTTAACTCTTCGGAAAGTACAAAGAAGTGAGGGATTCCTAATGGTGTAGACTTGAGTAAGTTGTTGGACAACCAATTTAGAATCTAGATAAACCCTAATTTATCTTACATCAAAATCTAGGGCCTCTGTCAATAATCCAACCACGGCTTGGTATTCCGCTATATTATTGGTGGAGGGACCTAAAAGAACTCTTGAACTCACCAACTCACTTGTAGGAGAGTATAGTACCCAGGATTTTGATGCAATATTAAGTGTATATCAATGAGCACCATCGACAAAACCAATGTAGGAAGTCATCTATCCATGAGACAAAAGACATGCATGTAGGGTTTTACAAAAAACACATTTCAAATCACACAAAAGAGACACCTCTAAAAGCTTGAGACACACAAAAAACTTTAAACAATATGTACAAATATCCTATGCTAGATGACCTAGGCATATTATCTTTTAAGGTAGAGCCCATTTCAAGGCTCTCCCAAAGGTATCCCGTCGTAATCAACCAATTCATATGCCCCCTTTTCTAAAACATGACTGACTATATAGGGCCCATGCCACATACTCGAATTTACCTTCCCCCAGCTTGTCATGCTTCTAGTCGTAGGTCAAGACCAGATCTCCTTCATTGAAGGAACGAGGTTGATCACTCCTGTCATATTGGACTTTCATTCTTTGTTTATGTGCCTTGTTAGCTAAGGCAGCATCTCGTCGGGTTTCATCAAGTTTATTTAGGTACACGAGTCTTTCTTCGTCTATGGTATTGTTAGGTAATAGTTCCACAACCAGTTTTAAAGAAGAGATTTAACATGCTATCGGGAGGGTAGCTTCCAGTCCATATACTAATTAGAAAGGCGTAAAACTGGTGGAAGTTTTGACAGTAGTCCTATAGGCCCAAAGTGCAGAAAAAAGTTGTAAATGCTAGTTTGACTTGGCTTTCCCTACCATCCGCTGAAGCATTTTTTTTAATACTTTGTTTATAGCCTCAACCTGGACATTGTCCTGGGGATAGTATGGTGTAGAGTTATCGTGAATAAACCCTAATTTTACACTAAGCTTTTCTATCATTTTGTTATGAAAATGTGACCCATGATCGGTCACAACGGCCCTAGGGATCCCAAATATAGCAATGATATGATTGAAAAAAGAAGAGTGCAGCAGTATTACCGTCTTCGGTGTATGTGGGCATTGCCTCATCCCATTTTGTAAAATAGTCCATAGCCACAATAATGTAGCCATGCCCCCCAACTAAGGTAGGTCTACAGTGAATGAAGTTTATGCCCCACTTTGTAAAGGGGCCAACTGCTACTACGGGATGGAATGGAGCTGGATGGGTGCGTTGCTTTAAAGTAAACATTTGACAAGGTGAGCATTTCTTGACTATTTCAATACAAATTTTGAAAATAGAAGGCCAGAAATACCCGACACACAAGAATTTCTAGGCAGTAGCCAACCCGGAGAGATGACCGCCACAAGCTCCAGCATGGCAGTCATTCAGGACAATCTCGGCCTCTTCATGTGTAAGGCAACGTCGTAAGATAGAGTCAACACCATGATGATATAGGGTATCATTTAGAATGAGATAGCTTTTGGCCTGGTGGTGAATGCAATGACATTCATCTCTAGAGGTAGAAGGTTGGTATTGTAAGGTTTTGAGATACAAAATGATATCTCCATACCAGGGATCGGTCATTCTAATTAGAAACAATGATTCATCGAGAAATGAGTCAGAGGGATCTGTCATCTTAGTAGTATGGGGAAGGTCACATATAAGCTTGACAAAAACGAGGGACTTCTTGGAAGTACTTTTGGCGAATTCTAGCTCAAACTCTTGGAGAATTACGATCCAATGTGAGTATTTTCCCCCAAGCACTTGACGTGTAAGAATGTACTACATGGGGTTGGAATATGTGTAAACAGTGGTGGTGCAGAGAAAAATATAATGACGAAAATTCTGGACCATGATGACCGTGGCCAGAGAAAGTTTCTCCACATGTGAGTATCTAGTTTCAGAGTTGAGAAGACTATTACTAGCGTAATAAATCACATGTTCTTGGTCGTGTTCATCTGTTTGAACAAGGACCATTCCTATAGTAGACAAGGATGTAGCCACATACAAGGAATAAACCTTAGCATAATTTGGTGGTTGCAGCACTGGTGCATGGGTAAGTGCATGTTTAGGACTATCAAATGCATGTTGCGCAAAATCATCCCAGACAAAAGGGGTATCTTTCTTGAGCAACCTCATGAAACCATGTGTCCTTTATGCACAATTGCAGATGAAACGACGTAGAAATTTTGCCTTCCCTTGCAAAATTTGGAGTTCAATAACATTGGTGGGAGCGGGTAAAGCCAAAATAGCTTCAATTTTCAAAGGATTGATACAGATTCCATCTTTAGAAACAATGAAACCAAGAAGTCGACCAGATTCTACATAAAAAACACATTTGTGGGGATTTATATGTATATTAAAATGGAAAAATCGAAGAAATACAACTCTCAGATGATCGACATGAATCTCCCACTGCATAGAATGAGCAGGAAGGTCGTCTAGATAGGGTTCCACAACATGTTTAATGTCATGAAAAGCATATGACATGGCACGTTGGAATGTTGCACCAACATTTTTTAAACCGAAAGGCATTTTACAATAAGCGAAAGTCCCCCAAGGGAAAAATGAATTCCATCTTGTGTTGGTCTGATGGGAGAATCTCAATCTCATTATAGTCGAAAAAGTCATCCATGAAGGAAAAAATAACTCTTCCGGCACAGTTATCGATTATTTGATCGATATAGGGAGTGGGAAAGTTGTCTTTTGGACAAGCTCGGTTCAAATCCCTAAAATTGATACAAACCCTAATAGTACCCTATTTTTTGTTCATAGGGATTATGTTGGATATCCATTCAGTTAGTGGTATGGGGTAAATGAAACCAGCCTTCAGAAGTTTTTCAACTTCTTCTTTAATAGCAGCTACTTTTCGTGGATGAACCTGTCGTAGTTTTTGGCAGATAGTCTTGGCATCAAGGTAAGTTTTAATTTCATGGATGATGATAGAGGGATCAATCCCTAGAATTTCTTCGTACGTACATGCGACAAAATCTCGAAATTCTTTGAAAAGAGTCGTGTATGTTTGGATATCTTTAGGGGAAGAGTTCTGTCCTATGAAAATGTTCTTGGAAACACCCAGTTTTACTGATATGTCGACTGGTATAGTCTTGGTAATGTTGCATAAGTTTCCTTCAGAATCGACACTACAAGTGAGGATCGAAGACTGAGGGTTGAGGACTATATTAGATGAAACCATGGAGGTGAAGTGGTCTTCTACCATATGGAAATGGGGAAGGAAAGAATATCCGTGATGATAATCTTCCCAAGGAATCTCGTTTAACGACATAACTTCCATAATAGATTCGTCCGTAGGAAGTGTGTGTGAAAGGTAATCTATAGATGGGGAGGGGTTTTCTAGACAGTATGGCATGTGATAGTGGTCTGAGGCCACCAACAAATGGTCATTGGTGGGGGAATCACTGGTAGCTTGGATGGCATTATAGATTTCCTTGAAAGGGGAAAAGGATGATGATTCATCAGCAATTGCTTTTCCTTTGTTTGTATGAGAGCTAGAAATCATATTAATGGATGCAGTCCATGAAGCAAGAGGAGGGTTAGATGAGGGAAAGACTCCCATAAGTGAATATTCTTTGATAAGACCTACTCCAATGTCTTTATACCATGGGGTGTTCAGGAGCAGAACGTTGTTTGCATCATTTGTAATGGGACTAGGTGTGATGAAATCTAACTGATGAATAGTAACAATATTTCCTTGGAATGGGAACTAGATGATCTGAAAAATGGTCGATGCTATAGCTTGCATAGCATAAAACCAGTTACGACCCAGGAGTAAGTTGTAATCTAAAGGAGTGTCGATTAATTCAATATGAATGGAGACTGACTTTCCCCCTAGTTCAACATGGATGGCAGGTAGTAATCCATAGGGTTGAAAGCCGTGACCATCAAAAGCCTTAAGGGTGGCAGGTGAACGGTTGATTTCTGGAGAACCAATGGATCTCCAGCAAGATAATGACATAACTGATGTAGAGGCCCCCTCGTCCAAAACGGTATGATGGATAGTCTTTCCAGCAATCTTGGCAGCAATATGGAAAGCTAACTGACATGAGAGTCTCGTTTTGAAATCATCTAGTTTGAAAGTGATGATATTACTATTCTCGGGATCCATAGCTCTAAGGGAAGTAAGAAAATTTTTCCATTGAGTTGGGAAGGTTTGGAGTACCTCTAAAGCCAACATAGCACAGGGTGCATGGGCCAAATATTCAACAATATTATAATATTGGGCGGCACGAGTGTTAGGATTGATTATGGACTTACGTAGAGTGCCCTTTGGTGGAAATAAAATTGCTTCTGGTATAGGTTTTTCGATATGAAGACCATTATTAGGAGGAGCTGTGGAAGTTGAGGGTTCTTCAGATGGAACATCATCAGGTTTCTTTTCTGGAGGAGGGTCCTAACTTTGTTCTCTTGTATTAAATTAACCATTTCACCAGACATCATGCGAACTTCATCGATGGAGGAAGAATTTTCGTTTAAGGACTTATTATCAATTAATTGCTATTGGGAAGGGATAGGGTCTTTCAAGACTGCTGGGGTGGGTGAAGTTTTCAAAAATTTACTAACTTCCTCCCGATGAGGACATTCTTTTGTATAATGGTCCCCTTTGCATATTAAGCAAGGACACCTTACCTTTCTCTTTCCTTTTGAATCATTATCTGGATTCTATGTTTTATTTCCTTCCTGTTGGTTATCAGGTTTTTTAGATTTATTTTTCCCTTTTTTTCTTTCCACCTGAAGATTCAGTTGATTGAACCGCGTTTAATTCAGTGGAAGCAACAAGAGAGGATGTAGTTTTGGTAGGTGGTGCCCATTGATTGGATGGGGCAACTATTTGTTTCTTAGAATATTTAGTCGCCATTGTGTTTGAACTGAACCAAGTATGCCATCAGCAGGTGGTTTAGTTGCGGGTCTAGATGGATCTATGGTAGGTCGAGGAGTAGGTGGAATCAGGTCATACAAATTACCTGACTGGGAGTAAACCAAGTCTAGGTATTGGGCGTGGTTAATAGCTTGCTCCTCAGTAACATCGCTTCCCATGGAAACATCTCTAGCAATAGGCAGAAGTAAAGACTTTGTGAACCAATCAACAAGCAACTGATCAAGGATGGGGGGGTTAATTAACCTTTGTATTCATCTCCATTCATGGATATGATCGAAAATGTGGGTGAATGTAGTTTGTCGAAGCGAAGTCAACAGGTCCGTACCTGTTCATATTGGATTGGAAATTGAAAGTGTGTTAAAAACACCATTGCTAAAGAATTGAAGTCCCAAAAAGAGTGCCGTTGTAACTCGATATACCACTTTGTGGCAATACCAGTGAGGGTTCTTTGAAAAAGCCTTAGACGGATTGAACCATCCATCAAAGAATTGGATGAACACCATAAGTGAAATGTCATCACATGGTTTTTTGAATCTTCATCGGGTTTACTGTCGAACTTAGGTATATCGGAAGGTAGCTTTATAGGTATGGCAGGCCAAGAGGGGTCATGATTGATTGGGTCATTTATCAATTTGGACCAGTCTGGTAGATCTAAAGTAGCCAGAAATGGTAGTTGTTGATTTGGTTGTGGATATTGGTAGTATCGCCATGGCCTTCGAAAGGTAGATGTGTAGAAACATTGGCTACAGGAGGAAATTGAACCAGAGGGTTTGTGTAAACAATGAAATCTTCTCTGGTTTCACTAGCTAAGGAAGTTCCTACAAGAACATTAGTAGAAGCTGGTTGTTCCATGGTTATTCCTTCTTGTCCTTCCATGGTAGGAGGAGAGTCAAGAGATAAACCCTGCGATGTATGATATTGACATCTCACAAGTTTCTCAACCATGGTGGTGGTCGAAGTTACCTAATCTAGGTAAAAAAGGGAGTAAAGCACACAAACAAAACCTACATAGAGCTAAAGGTCAGTTTACAATTTTTTCACAAAATTTTCTAGATAAGAAGTTTTGAAGACCTACCTTGACGCGCTGAGAGGCACTGCACTAGAGCGTTCCAGGGTGCTATGATGCTCCTAGCCTTTTGCAGAAAGGTGTCATCGACTCTCTATCAACCAAAGAGAAAGGAGCTATCGACGCTACTACCGAAAGGAGGAAAGGTGTACTGGGATAGACTGATGCTCTATCAGTCAAAGCAAAAGGCATCGTTCAATAGTGCACTGAAAAAGCTAAGATCCTGCAGGAGAAACTAGAAAGGTTGAGTAGACTGAAAGGAGGGTAAAAATGACTCAAAACAGAGGAAAAAGACCAGTAGCATAAGGTAGATAACTTACCTTACAACTGAAATAATTGAAAAAGAGAGAGATCACCTTCATAAATGGGACGGTTACCATGGTTTGTAGATCTTACTGGATCGACACCAGATCTGACTAGATCTTCCCCAGATATGGCTGGATTAGGATAGATCCCCAGTATGGTCTCCAATTTTTTTAGTAGGAATTCTCAACTAGTGTTGACACTGCTTGTTCCTTTGTAATGCAAAATAAAACTATAGAAAAAAAAGACACAACAACATATCCTTCCCTTGAATAGTTAAATCAATTAACATAACACACGATATACCTCAATCATAGATCTGCTTATCTTCTCTCCAGAAAGTCCTTGAGATGGTTCAATACCTACAAGATGGATTACAAGACAAACAAAAGGGATGAGAGCATCATGATAATCAACTATCCACATTAGTGATCGAGGAATACGATAATATTTAATCATAAACACAACAATCAAATATAGGAAAGGGAAATGACTTTGTATTAATATATGGATGAGAAGGAAGTACAACCAAAAGCCTTGATGTTGATGGCTTCTGTCTCAATAAGAATGTTTACAATCTCTTATGAAGACCTCTCTAGCTACAAGCTACCTCTACTTTTCCTCTGACTCATACTTCAAACTAGCATCATAAGGATGCTTTTTATGGCCTCCCCCACTCTCCTCATGAAGGCTTCATTTATGGGCCTAGAACCCAAAGGATGACTTGAAAAAAGAATAGAATGAGATCCCTATAGGTGTGGGAGGTGAATGCCACCTCTCCCAGACACATGGGAACCAATTCCACGAAGGATTCCGTATAAAAACTTCTAGAAACTTCTTTTTTTCCTTTTCAACTGACCATCAACGCTTTTATCCAAACTAGACAGAGCATCGATCTAGGATTTTTTCCAGAAAAAAGGAACATTAGTGCTTCTTTCTCAACTGAAGGAAGCATTGCCGATGCTCTGTGGAAAATACAAAAGAGCACCATCCTTGCTAGGTCAGGGAAAAAAATGGTCAATATGACCTAGGTTAGGCTTTTTGGGAGGTTGAAAAGCAACAAGAACCTTTTCTGAAGGCTAACTAGGTAGTGTGAGATTTTCATGTGCAACAGAAATAAATACATAGAAACCCCAAACAGACAAGCCTCACCCCGACAGATTCTCTAGTTCTACTATAAAGGAAATTTTCCTATGGGTAGGGTTTAAGAGGCCATCAACATACTGGGGTTGAAAGGTGGATGTATAATGTTCAACAAGTATATATAAACAAGATTCAGAGATTAGAATGGTTCATACCTTAACAATTGAAGGTTGATCCAAGTAGCCCTTCAATCCTCTTCTTGCTCCTCTCGCTCCTCTTGCTCCAAGATACCTGCAAAACAAATTATACCTTCCTCAAACCATTATGACCACATATAAAGCAATGACAATCAAATAAACATGAAATAATTATCTAACTAATATCATCATATGATCATAAACAAATATTCAATCACACATTGAAAAATGATTTGGGAAGAAGAAGGACATCACATCTTTATTAATATTGAAAACAAGAACAAATATACCTTCTCTTCAAGTTGGGCACCTCATGAAACCTTGATCTAGTTCTGCTGCTTCTCTTCTCCAAGGAACTCAACCTCCAAACTCTGCAACATAAGGAGAATGCTTCCAGGGAAAAGGTGTGGGAAAAGAGAGTCCCAATTCCTCCATCATGACAATGAAAAATTTCAAGTCTCTTCTCATGGACCTCCCTACTTCTATTTATATGATTTATGAAGAGATAGAGTTGAAGACAAAGTAGTTACAACTGAAGGATTCAGTTGCATAACTACCCAAACTACCCAAATTTTGAAAAATGTATTTTTTTGACATTTTCAGGAGGAATACGTGGGTTGCAGAGACAACAGTCGCGTATGCAAGAGGTATACGTGGGTTGAAATGTAAATAATAATGTATTTAGTGCATATGCAAGTATTATATATAACAAGTCATGTACAATACGTGGGTTTCCTTAAGGCAACTCATGTATATAGCAAAAAAATATCATTTTAAGGGTACTTCTGGGCATTTTCAGACTTTGGTGTCTTCTAGAAAGTTTTAGCTGACTCAAATAAATTTTCAACGGTGCATAGATGAGGTCAAACAGAGTTTCAAAACTTAATATATGGGTCCTCCAATATAGGTGTCTTTTCAGTGACTTTCATGAAGTGTCGTCATGGAAGTGTCGACATGTGACATAATCATGGGAAAGTGGTCATAGGAAGAGATGTGTCATTTTGAGCTATAATAGTTAGGAATTAGTATAAATCAAGAGTGAGCCTCTATATTTATCACACATTCACTCACACTCAGTTGTATCGCATAAATGAGTGAGAAAGAAGAAGTTGGGACACGAGAGAGAGAGACTACTGATGTCGGGAGATCATCTTACTGTTTTGGGTTTTACTTTTGGTGTTGATTCTATCTCTCAAGAAGTTGCAGGGTTTTCTCCTTTATGGTTTCCTCGAGGAAAATATTTGTTTCTATTGTCTCTTGTGTTTGATTGCCGTGCTTGTTTTTCTCTCAGTTAAAGATCCTAAGATAATGCTAGTTTGAATGATAAAAATCTAACATGGTATCAGAGCTAACTTGCAAAGAAGACACTGTGCAGCTACAAAAACTAGGGCTTCCTACTGTTTGGATCTCTCTCCAGATATTTTTAGCAAAAGAAGGTTGGGCTGACTCTCCTCTCTAGGGCGCATCTTTCGGTCGAAATAGAATCTGATTCTGAGCATTTTTTGTTTTTGACTTGACACTGCTGCACCTTCTTAGTACATACACTGTTTGAGTTGTGACATGTAGACCAAGGGCCATTGATAGGAATTAAGAGATTTAATGGTTGTAGGAAGTATGAATTGGGATATCATGCTAAGATACCAGGTTTTAAGTAATAATGTTGTAGAAGACTGCATAATGTTGGAGATACATGAGCTAGTCAACTAATAGATAACATTTATTACACTACTAAAACTTGTCACAATTCCCATCCACATTTTAAGGGTTCAAGTAATAGGAGTCCTACCCACTTTTTAAGGGTTCCAGTTTTTAGAACAATTTTTGTTTCATAAGGTTGAGAGGAGTTTAAGGTAAGGAAAAAGGATTATATTTCAAATTTTGTTGATATGACCATGGAGATAACATATTGGATGCCTAAAGGGAAGACCAATTTTTCCATGAAACCATACACTGGATTTAAAAGTGACTAAGCTAATTGGACAAAGTGCCTTTAGCACTTTGGGAAGAAATTGACGGTCCATATTAGAGGTGCGATGAGATAAACAATGGATAAGGAATCAGCCAAGTGAAAATGCTCAGTCTATAACATGGAGGGAAATTAATGAAATGACCATTGGGTGTGTTAAAGTTCATATGTGATCGAGGACACACGATCGAAGGGGAAGGAGATCGACGATTGGAGTGCATTTATTTCTCTCAACTTGCAAGGAGGATGGCACAGGAGAGTGGTAGTATAAGTTTTACTTCCTACCACGTAGTTAGTGGAGAATAATTCCTCTAGATGAAAAGTGGTAAGGATAAACCACCTCCCACGATCCTGAAACCTCCCTTGGGGAATATTATAAAAGGAAAGTCACATGGAAATACAACATTTGTCTTTACGCTCGAGGAAAAACGTGCTTGTAGATTTGGAAGCTGATTCAGACCTGCTTTTTCCAGCCGTCATTTTCTAGGTAGGACAAAAATATTAACCCACCAAATTATTTTTAAAATGGAAGGAGAAGGTGAAGTCGAAGACATGGATGAAAATTTTGAAGACATGGATGAGGATGTTTTCGACACAGTTTTATCTTTTGGCCTAGTGCATGAGTTAAAGGACATATTGAAAACCTAAGAAACATAGGGGGTTGATTTAAACAATGTTCATAGGTCCCATTTTCATTAGTTTTGTCCAGACCAAACCCTCAACTTTCCAAAGTTGCGTGGTGCGTGTCCAACTATTCTCAGTCTTAGCAAGTTATAATGGATTTAAATTAGTCTAAAATAGTTTTTTGCATTAACTCACTCATTGTTTGGGATGTGTTAGAGGTGCCACAATCATTTACCCAAAACTTGGAAGATTTTGTTGGAGAAAATGTAATCGAAATATAGAGGCATGCTGCAACAGAAGAGAAGCAAGCCTTTCTATCTAAAATTCTTAAACCTAAAAATTCTATTGAAAATGATCCTTTTACCCTTGATATTGACGTGTTTAATGAGGATTCCAAATGGGTCCTTTCCCTATTGAGTCATTTTTTAGGGTTGGGCAATGATAAGTTTGTCCCTAAAGTATTATTGAGTCTGTTGTTTACGTTGAATATGCATCAACTTGAGTCTAAGTCTAGTTAGTATGGTTTCCTTAACTTTGATGAATTTCTAGTTTAGAATATTCATTCATAGTTAGTGAATTTCCATATGACTAGAAATTTCATATTTCAGTCTTACTTGGTCAGGATGTTGTTGTTCTTCAATTGGGAAAATTTGCAGTTCCCTGAGATAGTAATTTTCACTTATGAGATCAAGAATAACACTTTTCAAAATATGAATCTCATTATGTCAGAAGTGTATAGAGTTATATTTCAGAATAAGCTACCCAGAGTGCTACCAAAAATGGAATAAGTGTTGCAATTCATCCCAGATAGAAGATTTGGAGACTGGTTCCTTTCAAAGGAACATACTATCATTAGAGTATATGGTTTTATCGATGAGCCATACATCTTACCAACATTTCTAACACCAAGAATTTTTTCCTTAGAATTTATCAGATAGAAGCTTATTGTGGAGAATGAGCACTTTTGAATTTTAGAAAATCTCCAGAAATCAAATTTCCATTGAAGGTAGGTCCTTTAATTGTAAAAAATATATATTCTCTCCTAGTGAATGAGCGCTTGTTCCAAGATATGAATTTTATGAAGGCTTCAAAAGTCAACTATGATCCTCATCATATCATATCACTGAGGAGGAAACAAAATAAAAACAAAGCATTTGATCACCGGGAGAAAGAGGAATTAGCTGAAAGAGCCAATTTAATGGAATATCAACCAAATGTAGAGGGATCAGAGAGATTTTAGGAAAATACCTCTACCACAATGAAATCAACTACTATGATAATACCAACTCCTAGTAAAGATGAGATTACTGATAAGAGAAGTGTTTCATAAACAATTAAGATTAAAGATGAAGACCAAGTTGCGAAAAAGAGACCAAGAGTGCATTTAGATAGAGAAATGATTAAATTTGAAGACAAGAAGATGAAAGAAAATGTTCAAGGCCTAGTTGTTCAAGTACAAGAATATAGTTTTGCATAAGTTTTGGAGAGTGGTTCTAGTGATAGGTACAAGTCCTGAAATGACTTGTATGCTAGATATGGACAAGATAAAAAGTCTTCTTTAGAAAAAAAAATTGAAGCTTTTTCCTAAGGTGAGGGATATTTTAGATAAGGAAATTTCATTGGTCACTGTAAAGTACCATGTGAAAAATACCTTAAATTTAGTAGGGGCCACTCAGGACAGAGTTTCAGAAATGAGACTCAATTTACAAAAAATTCTAGTCCTAGAAAAAATCCATTTGCATAAGTAGACTAGAGAGGTGATTTATACTAACTTATTGAAAGACACACTAAAAGTTTTTAAAATGCAAGTTACAGTATCAAGGTTAGAGAACCAACTGAAGCAAGACAGAATTGAGAATAAGACATATCGACAGTATATTAAGAAGCTTCAGGGTGATCTTCTAGCTATGTATAGTGAACCAGACAGAGGACAAACTACAAAGAAGATATTGACTGAGAAAGAAAACACTATCTGGCTAATGAAAAATAAACTGAAAATTTCATCCACCCAGTTGATTTAGGCATCTGAATTGACAATTTTGGAGAAAGAAAAAGAATCGTTGTCCTAAGAGTTAAATCATAGCAAAGAAAAACTGTTGAAATTTGCTGAAGAGAAAAGTCAATGGGAAAAGGAAAGATATTTCCATGTAGCCAAAATTGATGTCCTGAATGAAGATAAAATAATTTTGGAAAGAGAAAGAGAAGAGAAAGAAAACAAAAGACAAGTTGAAGCATGTCATCTAAGTGTAGAAACAGGTACAAAAAGTATAGTTCAAGCTATGTCATAAATGATATTGATAGATGAAGAGATAAAAGGATTAAAATAAGAAAATAAAAAAATGGATGAAGTAGTTAAGAAGGAAGAGGAAAAGAGATTTTTTGAGAATAAGAATAAGGAGCTACTTGAGAAGAATGGAAAGCTGGTAGAAAAAGTTTCAGGGTAATTTTCAGTGCAAGAGGCTAAACATCGTATTTGGGATATGATTATCAATTAGGTTACAAAAATGAGGCCCTATTTGAATTTCATTGAAGATAAGGAAGTGGTGATAAGTATAGAAAGACATAGCTGTGCAATCATGAAGGAGACCTTGGATAAAAATCCAGTAGAAACAACTCAAAATACTATTAATTTACTTAATACTTATCTAAAGAGGAATTGAAAATAGTGGGAATCAAGGATAGAATTACAATGATAACTTGGGTAAGGAAATTTTTTGGAAAACATCATCATATTGAAAGAGTCCAAGCAAAATATGACCAGATGTTACAATAAGTAAAGTCTTTCAAAGAATTATTCACAGAGCTATTTTAGAACGGAATCCCTTCTTTTGGGATGAAGAAGGTAAATTTATATCTCAATATGACTATCAATATATATTGGTTAATGCTAGGTTGGATCATAGGAAGTTTGAATATATGACTCGGTCTCTGACTAAGAAAGTTATAATTGACAAGCTAGCAGTCAATTTTGAAATATTGGTTTTATTTAGAATAACAGGTGCCAAGTTGTCTACTATTTCTTATGTTGATCATGTGGAGTTAAGATATTTTTCCAAAGAGATGATAGATCATGAAGTGACTTCTAGAGATCAATGGAAAACAATTGAAAATTTTGAAAAAATCATGTATAGGTTGCATCAATGAAGGAAGTCATCCAAACACTCGAGTTAAATATGTATCAAGATACACTTCAATGTGGAGTTAAACTTTTTTCTAGTATTTAGGGATATTTAGTTTGTTAAATTATATAGTAGATGGAATAAGGTAGTTACAAGAAGCCTACTTTTAGAGTATAGGTAGTTAGGTATTAGTTCGAGGAGATTTTTAATGTATAAAAACATGTTTTGTAATGTAATTGGGGTTGAAGCCCATGAGAGTGAGAATAATTTTGTAATTGAGCATTTACAATATTAATAAAATTTTGCAGAGCCAAGAAAATATTTTTCAGAACATAGATTCTCATGTTATTGTTTTACAGTTTGTATTTCCTTTTCTTTTTGTGAATGGTTTTTTTGTTATATTTTCATGCTCGAATAAGTTTATATTGGATTAGAATTCATATTCATATGCTCTGGTTCATAGGATTCAAGTATTCAAAAACAAATTTCCTGTAAATTTAATATTGGATTCATCTTTATTGGTGCCCATATTAATGGATTGTTCATCTTTCCTCTTGTTGAAATATTGTAACTTCAAAGGATATTCAAAATGTATTTTACTGGTGTACCCCAAGAGAGATGTTATTATTCCTCCATCGGTATGTTATTACTGTAATTGGTCATCATAGAGTCATGAGGTAAGGCCTCCATTGTAATTCGGGTCAATAATACCCCATCCAATATAATATAATACTATTTTGAGTCTTCCTAAGTGAAGTCAAACTAGTCAGTTTAGTGGGGCTGACTTGTTAGGATGAAAGTCAAGTGACTTAAAGTGTATAAATAGAGGAGTTGTGTTACTCATTATAACACATACTCACTCACTTGTGTAGCACATGTGAGAGAGAGAGACATATCAACAAGGGAGAGAATACATGTTTTGGGGTTTTATCTTATACATCATATACAAAGGAAGTTTTCCTAGATTTTCTTCCCCTTGAGGGTTTCCCAGGATAAATACCGTGTCTATCTTGTTATTGTGTTTCTTTTAGTGATTTTGCATATGGTACTGTTATGAATTTGGATTAACAACTAATTATATCTAACTTATCATATGAAATTTTAACATGGTATTAGAGTTAGCTTGAATAGAATAAATTTTACAAGGTGAATTTCTCTCTCCTCCCTCTCTGGAAGAAATTAGGGTTTCTACAAAGTTTGGAATTCGGAAGATATGCTTGCATAGAAAGTTGCACCTCCCTAGAGCACACCTATTGATCCTAGGATCAATTTTTTTGGATGGTTGAATCTTTGAGAAAGACAAACCCTAGTTTGGACTTGAACCAGAAAACTACACAAAACTAGAACCAGAAATTCTGTAGAAGTTGCAGCCTCGCAAGAAAGTTTTGAAGGGTGAATATTTGGGATATCCAGAAAATGATATGGACCAACTAAATCACCTCAGTCAAGCACATCTCTAGGTAATTTCAAATTTTCATTTTGAGAAATTTCAATTTTTAGTGACCTCTTGGATAGGATGGCCTCAAACACTAAGATTGAGGGAAAACTAGAAGGAATAAAAAACTTCCTACTATATAAGTTTAGGATTGGTCTCATTATTAAAGAGGATGGTCTTGATAAGTACATAAATGATCCGTCGGACCTCAATTTGTGTGCATTAAAATTTTGTATTAAAAGAATGCGTTCAGCAGGTTAATTAATGGAACAACATTAATAGAAATTAAATATTGAAAACAGATGGAAGACAAACTGATAAACAGATATAAGGAAGCACAGAATCAGAGCGTCACAAACAGAAGTTGATAACGGAGTTCACCCCCTCCACTGGGATACGTCTCCGGGTCCCTCTCCAATGGGTATAGATCCAATTAATCTTTTTAAAGTGGTACAAAATGGTTATGGAAACAACTTCAGTAACTGTAAACAGAATGCTGTACAAAATCTTTAAGACCTTTCTCTTGAAATTACAATCAGCATTCAAAGATAAAGAAAGCTAAAATATAACAGAGAATGGCGACTTCTACAGCACAACATCTGGATACTTCGCAGGAAAAATGATCTCTAAGCTTCTCATAACAGAGAAACGATACTCTGCGCTCCAAAACAATCCGCCCCCCTTCTCGGTGGCCAACCTCCTCTATTTAAGAGTTCAGCGGGAGGGATAAGTAATCGATTCGATTCCATCATCTCAGCTGCTATCTTTTTATTATTATTATTATTATTGTTACAACCATACGCTGAACCATGCAATTCGGCCAAGTCACTGCACAAGCATTATGTTACCACGACGTTCCATATTATTGAAATGTGGCAACTAACTCCACGCACATGTTGATTCATAACACGTTTCAATGACCGTTACGCACATATGTTGCACCATACCATAGCATCACACGTAACGTAACCGTTTGATGTCACCACTAACTTCACCATGTCGCAGCAAGTGTAAAAAGTCTATCACAGCTAAGTCTGTCACAGCAGTGTGAAAAGTCTGTCGCAGCTAAGTCTGTCGTAGCTAAATCTGTGTCACAGCTAAGTCTGTCACAGCAGTGTGAAAATTCTGTCGCAGCTAAGTCTGTCGCAACTAAATCTTTGTCACATCTAAGTCCGTCATAGCAGTGTGAAAAGTTTGTCGCAGCTAAGTCTGTCACAGCTAAATATGTGTCATAGCTAAGTCTGTCGCAGCTAAATCTGTGTCACAGCTAAGTCTATCATAGCAGTGTGAAAAGTCTGTCACAGCTAAATCTGTGTCACAGCTAAGTCTGTCGTAGCTAAATCTGTGTCACAGCTAAATCTGTCGCAGCTATGTCTATGAGTTCAAACATGTGTTATGTTCTTTGAACCATAGATTAAATACCATTGTACCATATTGGATCAGTGTAAATTAAAGATGAATAATCCTCTGGATCATTCCTCCCCATTGGAGAGCTTTTGGACCACCAAAATCCTAAATTATTCGGCAAGTAAGTGAGGGTATAACTCCCTCACTTTTCCAATCTCCATCCATTTTGCTTTGCTAGGATGCGTGCCTTTAAGCCCCACTCTAAGGTACTCAGCATTCCCCCTTCGTGAAGTCCTTACATTTCTGTCAAGAATAACATCATCTTGCAACTCATTCATATATTCAGGTGCCATATCATCAACTGAAGGAATCTGTATGTTAGTTTCCTCATCCATGATCATAGGAGGCTCATACAATTTAAGATTCTCAACATTGACAACTGAATAAATTTGCATGTATGGAGGTAAATTCAAGTGAAAAGCATTAGTACCGATCTTTTCCAAGATCTCAAAAGGACCATACCTGATAGGCTTAAGCTTTCTACCTTCACCTTTCATTCTCTCTTTGGTGATATGTAGCCAAACTCTGTTACCAACTTGAAATTGATGATAAACTCGATGCTTGTCATGCCTGGCTTTGTACTTTGCCTGGGTCTTCTCCAACTGTTCTTGAACTGCCTACTGCACTGCTTGGATTCTCTGAATGAACCTTAGCGCTTTATCTGCATCATGATGTCCATCCACTGCATCTTTTCCAAAAGAGAAGTCCATCGGTGTTTTTGGCAGATAACCAAAACAAGTTTCAAAAGGAGATCTGTTCATGGAAGAATGAACTGCATGATTGTAGGCATGCTGTATATACTGAAACTGCTCATCCCAAAGTTTAGCATGCTTACTACAATATCCTCTGAGCAGCTGAACCACTGTTCTATTCACTACCTCTATTTTCCCATCGATCTGTGGATGAAAAGCGGTACTTTTCTTCAGTTTAGTGTCCATAAGCTCCCATAAAGTCGACCAGAAGACTCCCAAGAACCGGGAATCCCGATCAGATACAATAGACATGGGTAGCCCAAAATGTACCCAAACATTTTGAAAGAATAGATGAGCTGTTTGTTCAGCAGTGATCTGCTTGTTACATGGCATTAAGATACACATTTTGCTGAATCTATTCACAAGAACATATAGATAATCATGCCCTTTTCTAGACATAGGTAGTCCTCCTACAAAGTCCATAGAAATGATTTCCCAAGGACGAGAAGAAACTAGAAGAGGTGTGTACAAACCCGATTTCCTATTGCTAGGCTTACTCGTTGCACACATAACACAAACTCTTATGTATTTAGCAACAGTTTCTTGCATTTGAGGCCAATAACAATGATTCTGCAATACAGACAATGTTTTACTTACTCCAAAATGTCCCGCAATCAATGAACTATGTGCCTCTCGGATCACATGCACTCTTTCTTTCTCTGGAATACAGAGTTTACCAAGATGATACAAGAGTTGATTATGCACATAATAGTTTTCTTCCTGTTTACCATGTATTAGTGATGCATATACTTTCTTAAAATCTTTATCTTCTACATACTGTTCAATATAACTTTCATGTGTTAATGAATTGTTTTGAAGAATGATTGAAGCATTTGTCGGAGGCCTTGATAACATGTCTGCTACCTTATTATGAATCCCCTTTTTGTACTTAATTACGAGATGAAACTATTGTAAGAATCCCATCCATCCTAAATGCCTACTTTGTTGTACTTTAGTTTGAGATTGTAAATATTGAAGTGGCTGATGATCAGTATGTATAACTGTTTCTTCTCCCATAATATAATGTTTCCACTTCTTCACACTCTGTACTAAAGCATACAACTCTTTGTCATAAGTCGGATAGTTACTTACCGCAGTAGAGAACGTTCCTAAATGGTAACAGACTGGCTTCCATCCTTGCATCAAAACTGCTCCCATGGAAAACCCACTGGCATCGGTTTCGATCTCAAATGGTTGCTGCAAATCTAGCAATGTCAGAACTGGTGTTGTACTAAACTTTTCCTTCAAAGTGTCGAAGGCTTTCTGATGCTTGCGTCCCCACTGGAAAATTTATTTAATGCTTGTTAACGCATGTAATGGAGCAGCAATGGAAGAAAACCCAGAAATGAATTTCCTCCAATACTGAACCGCACCCAGAAAACTTCTGATTTTAGTAACGGTGTTAGGCCGTGGCCAGTTTACAATAATAGCAACCTTGGCTGGGTCCACTCGCAGGTGGCCTCCACCAATAATATGGCCCAAATATACTAAAGAAGTTTTAGCAAACTCACATTTAGACATTTTTACATAAAGCTTTTCCTTTCTCAGTACATCTAAAATTTTCTTCACATGGACAATGTGCTCTTCCCAAGTCTTGCTAAACACAAGGATATCATCTAGATATACAATTACAAAATCATTAATGAATGAACGAAAGACATCATTCATGACCCGCATGAAAGTAGCAAGAGCGTTACATAGCCCGAAAGGCATTACAAGCCATTCATACAAACCCTGTTTTGTTTTAAACGCTGTTTTCCAGGCATCATTTTCAGCAACACGGATTTGATGATACCCACTACGTAGATCCAATTTTGTAAAATAAATTGCATGTTTCAACTGATCAAGCAAATCATCAATGCAAGGAAGAGGATACCTGTTTTTAATGGTGATTTTGTTAAGGGTCCTGTAGTCAATACACATCCTCCACGACCCATCCTTCTTTGGAACCAAGACTATAGGAGAGCCACAAGGAGAAGTACTGGGCCAGATGACCCCCTTCTCAATTAGCTCCTGAACCTGCTTCTTGATTTCCTCATTCTGCATTACAGACATCCGGTACATGGCTATATCTGGGAGTGGCACATCCTGCTGCAAATGTATCTCATGCTGAATCTCTCTCCTCGGTGGTAACCCCTTCGGATCTTGAAACAAATCATCATACTCAGAAATGATGTCAATCAGTTTAGATTTATGCTTAGGGTCACATTCTTCAAAATATTTAGAGACTTCATCATTTTTCATCTTAGCCATCATCAACACAAAATTCTTACTAGCATTTACCAACCTCTTCATTTGTCACTGTAGAAACTATTGCTAGATTGGTTTTTATCTTATGTGCTCGTACAATATATTCCATACCTTCTTTAAAAAGATGATACTTATTCTGCTCTCTATAAAAGACTGCTTTCCAGTCATACAAATATGGACTCCCAAGTACAATCCCGCAAATGTCAAGTGGTACCACATCCAATTCTACCTCATCCCTAAACTTTTCAGTAATTGCAAATTTTAATACACATTTCTTTGTAACTTGCAATCGTGTATCATTAGTAACCCAACCTAGAGGATAGGGATTTTCATGAGGCACAGTAACTAAATGCAATTTCTTAACCACTTCTTATGATATCATATTTACTTGTGAACCACTATCAAACAATGTATCAATCTTTGTGTGATTTGCAATGACACGAACATGAAACAGTGCACTTCTGTCTTTATCATTTTGCTTAGAAGTAGATGGCAGACTTGTACTTGCACTAGAACTAGATTGTGCATCAATGGGAAGTGAGATAATTTTATCCTTACCTTGGATTCTGATAGCTGTAACTTTTGTTTCATCACCTGAGTCGGATCCCAAGTCTTGAATAACTGCGGCAGTAGATTTTGCCTTTCCTTTGTCTTTGTTTCCTCTGTACTTCTTTGGCCTTAACTCCGGACGAAGTTTCCAACACTTAGAGACATCATGTCCCTTATAACAATGCGAACATGTAGGATTTTCACCCTCTTTCTTCACAGTAGCCATCTTCTTTTTCCGCTTATCTTTACCTTTTGATTTGCTGTCAAATTTAAAAGACTTCTTCACAAAAGTATCATTAGCATGCTTACCCCTGGCTTCTAAATGGGTAGCTTGAACACATACATCATCCAAATTACTGGGATTAAACATCAACAAAGTATGCTTCAAATAAGAATGCATGCCACCAATGGACTTAAGAAGAGTTTTCTATGTATCTAACGAAACATTCAATGCGATAGCCCTCTTTCTGAATTCATGAGTATAGTGTTGAATGCTTTGTCCTTTAGCTTGTCTAAACATTTGCCAATTCATGGTTAATTGCTGCATGTGACCTAAAGGATAAAATTGATTTCTTAATACTTCAATGAATTCATTCCAAAATGAGATAATTTTACCATTCTTTCGAAGATCTTGCTGAATCTTGCTCTCCCACCAAGTAAGAGCCATTCCACTCATCCTCAAAGTGGCCAATTGAATCCTGGAAGGGTCATCATTAATGCCCTACACGCTGCAATATACTTCAAGCTGCTTGATCCAATTGTCTAATTTTTCAGCATCTACATCTGCATTATAAATAGGTAATTCAAATTTTACATCCAATTTGAAATAAGGCATATTAGGAGTTGCATTATTTGAATGAGAAGTATGAGAAGAAGAAAAAGTCTGTTTAGTATCAGGAGGATCACCATCACCTCCTACTCCTTTACCCTTTTCTTCTAGCTTCACTTCTGCATCTCTGGATGAAGATCCTTCTTCTTTCTTCTTCCTTTCTGCTCGCTCATCGAGTAGAATTTCCATCATGGCTTTCATGCTCATAAAAGCCTCTAAAAACTCAGATTCAGAAATAACAGGTTTTTCCTGTTCTGTATGTCCTTCTTCTTCCCCTCGTGGAGAAGAAATGGTTCTTGAGAATGTTCTCCTTGAGCCAATCTGAGGATCTTCTTCAACTAATTCTCCTTCACCACGCTTTAACCTGGACCTGGTAAGCATTCACAAACTTGCACAAGCAGTCAACCAGCTCTGATACCATAACATGATCCGTCGGACCTCAACTTGTGTGCATTAAAAGTTTGTGTTAAAAGAATGCGTTCAACAGGTTAATTAATGGAATAGCATTAACAGAAATTAGATACTGAAAACAGATGGAAGACAAACTGATAAACAGATATAAGGAAGCACAAAATCAGAGCGTCACAAATAGAAGTTGATAACGGAGTTCACCCCCTCCACTGGGCTACGTATCCGGGTCCCTCTCCAATGGGTACTGATCCAATTAATCTTTTTAAAATGGTACAAAATGGTTCTGGAAACAACTTCAGCAACTGTAAACAGAATGCTGTACAAAATCTTTAAGACCTTTCTCTCGAAATTACAATCAGCATTCAAAGATAAAGAAAGCTAAAATATAACAGAGAATGTTGACTTCTACAGCACAACATCTGGACACTTCACAACAAAAATGATCTCTAAGCTTCTCATAACAGAGAAACGATACTCTGCGCTCCAAAACAATCCGCCCCCCTTCTCGGTGGCCAACCTCCTCTATTTAAGAGTTCAGCGGGAGGGATAAGTAATCGATTCGATTCCATCATCTCAGCTGCTATCTTTTTTATTATTATTATTATTGTTACAACCATACGCTGAACCATGCAATTCGGCCAAGTCACTGCACAAGAATTATGTTACCACGATGTTCCATATTCCCAAAATGTGGCAACTAACTCCATGCACATGTTGATTCACAACACGTTGCAATGACCGTTACGCACATATGTTGCACCATACCATAGCATCACACGTAACGTAACCGTTTGATGTCACCACTAATTTCACCATGTCGCAGCAAGTGTAAAAAGTCTGTCACAGCTAGGTCTGTCACAGCAGTGTGAAAAGTCTGTCGCAGCTAAGTCTGTCGTAGCTAAATCTGTGTCACAGCTAAGTCTGTCACAGCAGTGTGAAAAGTCTGTTGCAGCTAAGTCTGTCACAGCTAAATCTTTGTCACAGCTAAGTCCGTCACAGCAGTGTGAAAAGTTTGTCGCAGCTAAGTCTGTCGCAGCGAAATCTGTGTCACAGCTAAGTCTGTCGCAGCTAAATCTATGTCACAGCTACGTCTGTCACAGCAGTGTGAAAATTCTATCGCAACTAAATCTGTGTCACAGCTAAGTCTGTCGCAGCTAAATCTGTGTCACAGCTAAATCTGTCACAGCTATATCTATGAGTTAAAACATGTGTTATGTTCTTTGAACCATAGATTAAATACCATTGTACCATATTGGATCAGTGTAAATTAAAGATGAATAATCCTCCGGATCATTCCTCCCCATTGGAGAGCTTTTGGACCACCAAAAGCCTAAATTATTCGGCAAGTAAGTGAGGGTATAGCTCCCTCACTTTTCCAATCTCCATCCATTTTGCTTTGCTAGGATGCGTGCCTTTAAGCCCCACTCGAAGGTACTCAGCATTCCCCCTTCGTGAAGTCCTTACATTTCTGTCAAGAATAACATCATCCTGCAACTCATTCATATATTCAGGTGCCATATCATCAACTGAAGGAATCTGTATGTTAGTTTCCTCATCCATGATCATAGGAGGCTCATACAATTTAAGATTCTCAACATTGACAATTGCATAAATTTGCATGTATGGAGGTAAATTCAAGCGAAAAGCATTAGTACCGATATTTTCCAAGATCTCAAAAGGACCATACCTGATAGGCTTAAGCTTTCTACCTCACCTTTCATTCTCTCTTTGGTGATATGTAACCAAACTTTGTCACCAACCTGAAATTGATGATCAACTCGATGCTTTTCATGCCTGGCTTTGTAATTTGCCTGGCTCTTCTCCAACTGTTCTTAAACTGCCTGCTGCATTGCTTGGATTCTTTGAATGAACCTTAGTGCTTAATCTGCATCATGATGTCCATCCACTGCATCTTTGCCAAAAGAGAAGTCCATCGGTGTTTTTGGTAGATAACCAAAACAAGTTTCAAAAGGAGATCTGTTCATGGAAGAATGAACTGCATGATTGTAGGCATGCTGTATATACTGCAACTGCTCATCCCAAAGTTTAGGATGCTTACTACAATATCCTCTGAGTAGCTGAATGATTGTTCTATTCACTACCTTTGTTTTCCCATCGGTCTGTGGATGAAAAGCGGTACTTTTCTTCAGTTTAGTGTCCATAAGCTCCCATAAAGTCGACCAGAAGAATCCAAATAACCGGGATTCCCGATCAGATGCAATAGACATGGGTAGCCCAAAATGTACCCAAACATTTTGAAAGAATAGATGAGCTGTTTGTTCAGCAGCGATCTGCTTGTTACATGGCATTAAGATACACATTTTTCTGAATCTATCCACAACAACATATAGATAATCATGCCCTTTTCTAGACATAGGTAGTCCTCCTACAAAGTCCATAGAAATTCTTTCCCAAGGACAAGAAGAAACTGGAAGAGGTGTGTACAAACCCAATTTCCTATTGCTAGGATTACTCATTGCACACATAACACAACCTCTTATGTATTTAGCTACGGTTTCTTGCATTTGAGGCCAATAACAATGATTCTGCAATACAGACAATGTTTTACTTACTCCAAAATGTCCTGCAATCAATGAACTATGTGCCTCTTGGATCACATGCACTCTTTCTTTCTCTGGAATACAGAGTTTACCAAGATGATACAAGAGTTGATTATGCACATAATAGTTTTCTTCCCGTTTACCATGTATTAGTGATGCATATACTTTCTTAAAATCTTTATCTTCTGCATACTGTTCAATATAACTTTCATTTGTTAATGAACTGTTTTGAAGAATGATTGAAGCATTTGTAGGAGGCCTTGATAACATGTTTGCTACCTTATTATGAATCCCCTTTTTGTACTTAATTACGAGATGAAACTGTTGTAAGAATCCCATCGATCTTAAATGCCTACTTTGTTGTACTTTAGTTTGAGATTGTAAATATTGAAGTGGTTGATGATCAGTATGTATAACTGTTTCTTTTCCCATAATATAATGTTTCCACTTCTTCACACTCTATACTAAAGCATACAACTCTTTTTCATAAGTCGGATAGTTACTTACCGCAGTAGAGAACGTTTCTGAATGGTAACAGACTAGCTTCCTTCCTTGCATCAAAATTGCTCCCATGGCAAACCCACTGACATTGGTTTCGATCTGAAATGGCTGCTACAAATCTGGCAATGTCAGAACTGGTGCTGTGCTAACCTTTTCCTTCAAAGTGTCGAAGGATTTTTGATGCTTGCGTCCCCACTGGAAAATTTCTTTAATGCTTGTTAACGAATGTAATGGAGCAGCAATGGAAGAAAACCCAGAAATGAATTTCCTCCAATACTGAACCGCACCCAGAAAACTTCTGATTTCAGTAACGGTGTTAGGCCGTGGCCAGTTTACAATGACAGCAACCTTGGCTGGGTCCACTCGAAGGTGGCCTCTACCAATAATATGGCCCAAATATACTAAAGAAGTTTTAGCAAACTCACATTTAGACATTTTTACATAAAGCTTTTCCTTTCTCAGTACATCTAAAATTTTCTTCACATGGACAATGCTCTTCCCAAGTCTTGCTAAACACAAGGATATCATCTAGATATACAATTACAAAATCATCAATGAATGAACAAAAGACATCATTCATGACCCGCATGAAAGTAGCAGGAGCGTTACATAGCCCGAAAGGCATTACAAGCCATTCATACAAACCCTGTTTTGTTTTAAACGCTGTTTTCCAGGCATCATTTTTAGCAACACGGATTTGATGATACCCACTATGCAGATCCAATTTTGTAAAATAAATTGCATGTTTCAACTGATCAAGAAAATCATCAATGCGAGGAAGAGGATACCTGTTGTTAATGGTGATTTTGTTAAGGGCCCTGTAGTCAATACACATCCTCCACGACCCATCCTTCTTTGGAACCAAGACTATAGGAGAGCCACAAGGAGAAGTGCTGGGCCAGATGACCCCCTTCTCAATCAGCTCTTGAACCTGCTTCTTGATTTCCTCGTTCTGCATTACAGACATCCGGTACATGGCTATATTCGGGAGTGGCACATCCTGCTGCAAATGTATCTCATGCTGAATCTCTCTCCTCGGTGGCAACCCCTTCGGATCTTGAAACAAATCATCATACTCAGAAATGATGTCAATCAGTTCAGATTTATGCTTAGGGTCACATTCTTCAAAAGATTTAGAGACTTCATCATTTTTCATCTTAACCATCATCAACACAAAATTCTTACTAGCATTTACCAACCTCTTCATTTGTCCTACAGAAACTATTGCTAGATTGGTTTTTATCTTATGTGCTCGTACAATATATTCCATACCTTCTTTAAAAAGATGATACTTATTCTGCTCTCTATAAAAGACTGCTTTCCGGTCATACAAATATGGACTCCCAAGTACAATCCCGCAAATGTCACGTGGTACTACATCCAATTCTACCTCATCCCTAAACTTTTCAGTAATTGCAAATTTTAATACACATTTCTTTGTAACTTGCAATCGTGTATCATTAGTAACCCAACCTAGAGGATAGGGCTTTTCATGAGGCATAGTAACTAAATGCAATTTCTTAACCACTTCTTCTGATATCAGATTTACTTGTGAACCACTATCAAACAATGTATCAATCTTTGTGTGATTTGAAATGACATGAACATGAAACAGTGCACTTCTGTCTTTATCATTTTTCTTAGAAGTAGATGGCAGAATTGTACTTGCACTAGAACCGGATTGTCCATCAATGGGAAGTGAGATACTTTTATCCTTACCTTGGATTCCGACAGCTGTAACTTTTGTTTCATCACCTGAGTCGGATCCCAAGTCTTGAATAACTGCGGCAGTAGCTTTTGCTTTTCCTTTGTCTTTGTTTCCTCCGTACTTCTTTGGCCTTAACTCCGGATGAAGTTTCCAACACTTAGAGACATCATGTCCCTTCTGACAATGCGAACATGTAGGATTTTCACCCTCTTTCTTCACAGTAGCCATCTTCTTTTTCCCCTTATGTTTACCTTTTGATTTGCTGTCAAATTTAAAAGACTTCTTCACAAAAGTATCATTAGCATGCTTACCCCTGGCTTCTAAATGGGTAGCTTGAACACATACATCATCCAAATTACTGGGATTAAACATCAACAAAGTATGCTTCAAATAAGAATGCATGCTACCAATGTACTTAAGAAGAGTTTTCTATGTATCTAACGAAACATTCAATGCGATAGCCCTCTTTCTGAATTCATGAGTATAGTCTTGAATGCTTTGTCCTTTATCTTGTCTAAACATTTGCCAATTCATGGTTAATTACTGCATGTGACCTAAAGGATAAAATTGCTTT
>LPNX010167038.1:214257-282246 GCA_001517045.1 Pseudotsuga menziesii | reverse complement strand
GCAAGGGGTTAAGCTCAGCTATTCAAAGGAATTGACTTGCAGGAATGAAAATCGACAATCATAACAGGAAAGATAAATTGCATGGATTCATAGGATAACAACTAAAACTACAGGATGAACCAAGCTGCGTACAACTACCACTCAAATTGCATAAAGGAAGTTATCTATTCAATCAACTATCACTCTACGCCAATTACCAATCTTTAAGAAAATGGGATCCCAACTATACTGTAAATCCACAATACTGCTGCGTACAAAGGAAATATGATCAACAAAGCATTACACAACCATGAATTCAGAAATCCTACTTTAACTCAGCAATCTCTGCGGAAGGCGGGCCCAGCCTTCACACAGAGACGTTGGATGAACAATGTACAGCTCCCTTAAATCAACGATAACTCTTTGTATTAAACGAAGGAATGATTACAAATTACTTCCACTGTCAATACAAGAATGAATTCTCTATTTTCCAACCCCCCGGGTCGAGACAACTTCTCACTTTTATACATACAGACTATAACATCCGATCCTATTACAAAGGGCAGCCATGAAGATATCTGATCTTCAGGCGCCCTGAATAACACTGGTTGTTACAAGACGTGGCATGGTGCAAATATAGAAAATGAGAGAAAGCTGTTGACTGGCCCGGAAGTGGCGATCTTTTTAGATCGCCATGATATTCGAGCAGCTATCCTAAAGATCCCCCAATCGTAGCACATTCTGTTACAGCTACTTTGTACGGATCTGTCTGGAATGTTGCATAAGAACCACGTGCCTTAATTGATGATTGAAGGATTGAGGACCCTCTTGAATCATGAACGCCCCTTGTTTCAAGACTTGTTCAGCTCCACTTTCCTGCAGTCTACTCATCTCATGCTATCTTCATAAATCACAACATATTAGCACAATTTTGAGATATACACAGCCTTAATTGTCACAATCATAAGCATTAATAAGATAAAACAATAATCAGTCTTACCTTGGCAATTTAGGGCATAAAGTGAGGAAAACAGGTCTGATTGGCATGCTGAACGGTGTAAAACAAGGGAAGAAAAGGTGATTAAGGATGGTTAAAAAGGGACCAATTGTAGACTCAACATATCCCCCCAACTACCCTGTTGCATGTCCTCATGCAGCAACCTGCATCATTCAGAGTTCGAGTCCTGCATTGAGCTCTATTCATGGAGAGAGGAAAAATTGTAGGGAAACTCAGGTTTCTCATCTGTCTTTAGAAAGCCTTTATGAATGACCTAGTACTGCCAACATCTTTGCTCCTCTGCCCTAGTCAAGGAAAAATCCATGTTGTATGGTGTTGCTGGCCACCAAATAAGAGGAAATTTAAATTTCAACCCCAGCCAGTTAACTCCACATTCCTTCATACTTCCCACGTAACCCTTGACTCCAGAGAGTGCATGTTTGAAATTTTTAAAACAGTAGGGATCCCAGTTTCTAAGTGCAGAGGAGGCAGCCTGCCATCTGTGCTTGCTACCTTCCAATGCAACCTGCTGCTGCCTGGAAATGGATTTGGTACAACTGGAGATTACCTCTTCTTGGAATTTCATGATATGTTGTTCCTAGGAAGGGCTGGAAAGAAAATTTCTGTACTGTGCCAAAAGAATGCCAGGATTCTGGGGCTCACTTCGAATCCATAAATTAGTGTGGGCTTCATTGTGGGAAAAGGTTTGAAAAGACCTTTCCCACTAAACGTGATTGCTCACAAAAGAGGCAAAGGCTCTTAGCTGAACATCCCCTGCAAATGGAACAGGATTTGAGTGGCGATCCAAAGGGAAAGCCATCTTGTGCAAGTATAATTCACACAGTAAGTTCTGCTCCTCAAAATTACTTCCAAAAAATGTCTCCAAAAACTTTTCTGAGGTTGTGATTTCGAACGAACTCCCCTCCTGTACAGCCTTTAATTTAAACCAGACAAACTGCTCGAAGAGAAATACTGGATAAGAGGAAGAGGGCTTCCTAGTGCCCATGAGTTCTTGAGATAGGGCATACATCTGCTCCTTCTCCTTCTGCATGGATTGAAACTTTTTCAATTCTCCCATATTGTTCTGTAGCTCCTCTACCTGAAATCTGTGGGCCATACGTTCTTCAGCCCCCCGCTCTTCCAGTGCTCTAATAATTCTTCTATGCTCACTCAAAGCAATCATATTTTTCTGGTTTTCTTACACCTGAATTTTCCATTTGGTCACTTCCAGTCTCAGGGCTGAGGCCTCTGCTGTAAGGTTTAAAATTTCCCTTTTATAATGCTCTTCTTGCTCTGAATTCAACTCAATGAAATTTTTGAGAGGGAGAAGTACTGGTTCTTGTGGGACAGTGTCCTCCAGCACATCTAAGTTTTCTATGAGAGTTACTGGTTCTTGTGTAACAACAACATCCCCTGGATTCCCTTCTATAGCTGTATTCATGGCTTGTTAAGACACTGGTTCTTGTGTGACAATGCCTTCTCCTTGGTCAACCTGCATTTCTAAATTTAATTCTTGTGTTGGTGGTTCTTGTGTGGCAGCAACATCTCCTGGATTACCTTCCACAGCTATATTCATGGCTTGTTGAGACACTGGTTCTTGTGTGACAGTGTCTTCTCTCTATTCAACTTGCATTTTTGAATTTAATTCTTGTGTTGCTGGTTCTTGTGTGGCAGCAACATCCCCTGGATTACCTTCCATAGCTATATTCATGGCTTGTTGAGACACTGGTTCTTGTGTGACAGTGTCTTCTCTCTGGTCAACCTGCATTTCTGAATTTAATTCTTGTGTTTCTGGTTCTTGTGTGGCAGCAACATCCCCTGGGTTCTCTTCTGACATCAGTTCTTGTGTTGCTGGTTCTTGTGTAACAACAACATCTTTTAGACTCTCCTCAGCAGCCACCTCCATTGTTTTTAGGGACACTGGTTCTTGTGTAACAGTGTCTTCCTCCGACATTTCTGAATTCAATTCTTGTGTTGCTGGTTCTTGTGTAACAGCAACATCCCTTGGGTTCTCTTCAGCAGCTACATTTATTGCTTTTGGAGACACTGGTTCTTGTGTAACAGTGTCTTCTTTGTTCTCCTGCCTCTGAGATTGGATATCTTCCCCATCATGCAGCTCTTCCTCAAGGATCTCAGTGTCACCTGAGGCTAATGATTGTTCATCCTCACTCCACTGTGTATCGGGCATGATATCCATCCTCGGGTTATCTTCTAATTGAAATTCAGGAATGCCTGCTGCAATTCCCAAGGATGTTGGTTCTTGTGTTACAACATCCTGGATTACCTCTTCGTCCTCCTGTGGTTGCAATTCTTCTCTAAGCCCTGTATCATGGGAACATTCTGGAGTCACAGTGCAAATCTCTTCATTAGGTTCCAGAGTGTCCTCCATCCCAGATTCTTCTCCCACTTTCTCTGCCAATTGGACAAGTATATTCAGGGTTGCTGGTTCTTGTGTTACAGCCCCCTGTTTAGGTTCATCAATGTCTTTCCCTTGTGGCTCAGCTTCTATCATTTCTATATTGTGGGAGCATTTGAGTTCATAGTGCAATCCTTATCTTCATCATCATTCCTGATTTCATCCTTTTTCTCCTCTGTCACAGGATTGGTAGCGGCTTCAGCAAGGATGGTCAAAGATGCTGGTTCTTGTGTAGAAGCATATTCTTTTTCTGCAGCTTCCTCTGTTGTGGCCTTGGACTGCTGAGCTGTACAGGTGAGAAGTATGATAGATTTTCCCACAGGCAGGACAAATCACTCGCTCATATTCCTTGCTAGGCTAGGTAGAGTTTGATTCCTCCAACTGTTCTGCAGCCTCCACCAATGTATACATTTTCTTCTCACCTTGTTTCCTGCAGGTTTCCTTCCATGTCTCCACTTCCCTTCGAAGTACTTGGACTTCCTCCTTTAATAATGTGTTCTCTTCCAAAAGTCCTTCAATGCTGGGTTCTTCCTCAACTGGCCTTTGTGGAGCATCCATTGGCCTTGGTACAAGGATTAGAAACTCAACCTGTGCCTCCAGGGTTTCCCATCTTTTTCTGGCTGCCTCTACTACTGCATTTGATTTAGTTCTTTTTCTTCTTATTGGTGAAGTTATGCTAAGTTCATTAATTGGTCTCTTTCTTCTCCTTTGTGGTGTTTTCTTTTGAGGAGCTGGCATATTAGGATTCACTGCTGAGATCAAAGGAATGTTTTCTTGCTCCTCAAGCCATTCCTCCTCAATTAGGGTTCCTCCTCCCCACTCAGGTGAGGATTCAATAGTGACCGGTTCAATATGTTATTTAATTTCCTTGGCTCTGCCATCTTCAGGTTCAATTGTCGCAGCATTCAATGCTGCTCCAATTTCTCCTTCTGATGGCAGAGCTACCTTGTTGTCTATGTTTTTCCCAAGATTTTTATCAACACCCTCCTCCAATGGTTCTGCTTGTGTCCCCTGTTACTCTTCTTTTGGTGCAATGTCATCTCCCCCCCCCAACTACATTGGAGGGACTCCGGTCCTCCTGATGTGGTTGAAGGTGTGCCTGGTCTGCTGGGACACCCAGCGAAGGAGCAGGTTCTTGGGTGCGAGCTGTGAATTGATCCCAGGTTATATTGTGCTGGGCTAGGGTTCTTAAAATGATTAATTTTATAAGACCATGGTGGCTAAGGGAAACATGTGGATGTTTAGCAGCTTGGACAAATGTCGCCATATGGCGCAGGTCATGAAGCAGATAGTATGGAATGTTCAATAAAATGCCATTTCGGAGATGAGAAAGCAAAGGTAGATCAGAATTATAAACAGTCTGGTACCTACCTTCACAAGTGATGTACTTATTGAGAAAGACAGCAACCTGATCCCATGGCCGCGACAATGAATTTAGGGCAATTCCTCTTCTGGATGATTGAACTTGCTCCCCCTCTCGTAAAAATGCATCCCGTGCAGCCGTCGTGGGAACTCGTCGTCCAAACCATGCCTTTCCGACCTGTGGAAGAGCAGCAACCTTGGATATAATGGCTTCAGAGACTTCTATCTGCAGCCCCCATACCTCGGAGTGAGTGTCCCGAAAGTTTAAAGCAAATTGCAGAGCTGCTTCCCGGTTAAATCCGTCTAGTCGCTCAAAAAATTCAATCCATCCAGCGGCTTGAAGGATGGCAAAAACCACAGGATTGTTCCTGAGTTCCTATGTATTCAAAGGTTCATGACAAGCTGGAAGCCCCATAGTCCTGGCTGTAGAGTTACAAGGTCCAAGAATGGAAGTTACAGAGCAGAGGATGCACAGGTAGCTGAGCGAAGATGTTGAGAAAAAGATGGCAAATTTGGAAAGTTCAGTACAGAGGGAGGTTCGAAATTTTTATGCCAAATTGGGGAAGGTGGCGGTTATGAGTTTTGACGTCGCACGAGGGAATGGATTAATTAAGCGATAATGATAATATGTATAAAGGCACGACTGAGATCATTAAATCAAATCAACACTTAATCACGTGAAAATCAAAGCCATACCTTGTCCGACTGTGCGTCGAATAGCCTGCGGAGAATGATGGAACGTGTGATTGCTGACGCTGCAAAGCTGAGCTCGTGCGCAGGCATTAAATTGATCATAATAACATAGATAATGCCATAATGCCTTCCTCCCATGAAACAAAAACCATCGCATTGCCGGGGTCAGAATTATGCCAAGTTGGCCGGCATGAGTGGGATAAATCAGAGCCATATATGGTAGTGGAAGCAATTTTCTTTCGTTAACACAGGAGTTACCGCTGCAAGCTGCAAGAGAACAGTATTTAATGCTGGAAATGTCCGCCAAATAGAGCGGAATTGCAGTTGCCCAACAGGATATTGCATCCGATTAAGAAGATGTTACAGTCGCCAAAAATGATTCACGGTGTCGGCAAAAACATTGGCAGTAGCAGGAAAAAATCACGGCCGCCAGGGAAAAGCTCGATGGTCCTTGAAAAATATGTCACAGTCGCCGGCAAAGATGTTGCAGCCGCCGAGAAATATGTTTCAGCCGCCAGAAAACGTGTTTCAGCCACCGGGAAATATGTTTCAGCCGCCGGGAAATGTGTTTCAGCCGCTGGGAAAATATGTTTCAGCCGATGGGAAATATGTTTCAGCCACCGGGAAATGTGTTTCAGCCGCCAGGAAAATATGTTTCAGCCGCCGGGAAATATGTTTTAGTCACCGGGAAAATTTATTTTGGGAAAAAAGGGAAAAAGCGAGGCAGGGAAGCAGAGGAAGATGACTCCTGTTCGATAGGCCCATTCTGGTCATTCGCCTGGTACTTCCCTGCAAATTTTTTTTTGAAAAATAACAACAACCAAAAAGATCAAATGCAAAAGAAAAATAAAGAATTATACGCTACAGTAGGAAATTTTTTTATTTATATACAGTGATTCAAAGTGCGATTTACAGTTCAAGGGTTGGCAGAGGCAGGGAGAAGTTCCTGCCCTGGTGTCAGCTGATACTCTGGATCGGCAACAATTTGCGAAATGAATGCATCTTTCGAAATAGGCTTACGATACAGTCACAGTCTGTGGCCATTAGCAAGTAAGGGTATGTGATTGTCATCAATGGTCACCAGACGGACAGTGCCGTTGTCAAAGACCCTGTCAACCAAGTATGGACCTAGCCACCTTGTACGCAATTTACCTTTAAAATCCCTTTTGAATCTGGAGTCATAGAGTAACGCCTAGTCTCCCTCGCTGAAGAATTTATTTTTAATAAATCGGTCATGCCACTTGGATCTCTGTTGCTGAAGCAACAAAGTCTGGTCCACTGCAGCTAACCGCTTCTCGTCCAATTCATTTAATTGATTCAATATTTGCTTCTGAGCTTCTGTTACATCCAGATTCATTTCGGTGGCTGTCCTCAAAGTTTTTATCTCAAACTCAATTGGAAAGATGGCACTCTTTCCATACACTAAATCATATGGGGAGAAACCTGTAGTGTCGCACCAAGTCGTGCGATATGCCCACAGTGCTTCCGGAAGCCTGTCAGCCCAATCCTTTCGATGGCTCTTAACTGTTTTAGTAAGGATGTTTTCAATAACCTTATTGGTACTTTCCACCTGACCATTGGCTTGGGGGTGGTAAGGTGAAGACACCCTGTGCTGCACATGATATTTCCGGAGCAAGGATTCAAATTGGTGTGACATGAATTGCGGCCCCCCATCGGTAACTACTTCTTTTGGTACCCCGAAGTGGGTAAAGATCTCACTGTATAGAAAATCAATCACTGCTTGGTCATTAGCCTTGGCCAAAGCTACAACCTCCACCCACTTGGTCATATAGTCAGTACGAACCAAAATGTAGACCTTCTGTCTGGAAGGAGGACTGATAGGGCCAACAAAATCCAGTGCCCATCTATCAAATGTTTCAACTATGAGTTGGGACTGTAGGGGCATCTGATCTGTTTTATTAGGTTGGCCCATCCTTTGGCATCTGTCACAGGATTGAACATACCTTTTAGCATCCCTAAACAGAGTTGGCCAGTAGTATCCCATCCGCAATGCTTTATGCCCTGTTATTTTATCTGCAAAGTGCCCTCCACAAGGCCCCTCATGACAGGCTTTTAGTATATCAAAGATCTCATCTTCTCTCACGCATCTCCTGATCTCAAGATTGGGCCCTGTGTAGAAGAGATGACCATTTAGCCAAGAAAACCTGGCACTCTGCTGAATAATTTTTCTTTTTTCTCATTTAGACATATATGGAGGGAGCTTTCCTGCAACCAAATAGTTAGCGACATCTGCATACCATGGAGAGTGAGCTGAAAGTGCGAATAGATGTTCATCTGGAAAAGAGTCCTCAATAGGCAAACTGTCATCACTGTTAGTAAGACGGGATAAAAAATCAGCAACAACATTTTCTTTCCCAGGTTTATCTATAATGGTGATATCAAATTCTTGCAACAACAAAATCCATCTGGTCACTCTGGCATTGGTAACAGGTTTATTCATTAAATATTTAATGGCAGAGTGGCCAGTGTGCACAAATGTAGGATACCCGGTGATATAATGTCGAAATTTATTGATAGAGTAAACAATAGCTAGGAATTCTTTTTCAGTACAGTATAATTAAGTTCAGCAGGGGCTAAATTTTTACTAACATAGTAGATGGCATAAGGTACTTGACCATCCTGCTGTCCTAATACTGCTCCAATGGCAGTGTCAGAGGTGTCTGAAGAAATATGGAAGGGCAGGTTCCAATTAGGTCCCCTTAAGATGGGGGCTGTGGACAGCTTCGCTTTAAGCTCATCGAATGCTGTCTAGCATGCTGTATTCCACACAAGCTGTGCATCCTTCGTTAACAGAGAGAACAAGGGAGAGGACAGTTTGGAGAAATTTTCTATAAACCTTCGATAATATCCAGCATGTCCCAGAAAACTTCTCACCTCTTTCTGAGTTGAGGGGGTAGGTATATTCTTTATCACCTTGATTTTTGAAGGGTCTACCTAAATTCCATTGGCAGAGATAAAATTCCCTAATACCACCCCCTCACTCACCACCATATGGCACTTTTCAGTGCTTAATGAGAGTTGAGTCTGTTCACAGCGAATTAAAACCTTCTTTAAATTCTCCAGTGCTTCGTCAAAGTTCCTGCCATAGGGAGTAAAATCATCCATGAAGATTTCCATGCTATCATTGACTAATTCAGAGAATATGCCAATTACAGCTCTTTGGAACGTTGCTGGTGCGTTACATAATCCAAAGGGAAGCACTCTGTAGGAAAACATTCCCCAGGGACAGGTGAAGGTGGTTTTATCCTGATCCTCAGGAGCAATCTGGATTTGGTTTTACCCACTAAAGCCATCTAGGAAGGAGAAGAACTTCTTCCCTGACAGGGTATCAAGTACTTGGTCAATAAAGGGCAAAGGGAAGTGATCCTTTTGAGTTGCTTTGTTCAATTCCCTGTAATCAACACAAACCCTCGACTTCCCATTTTTCTTGGGTACAATTACGAGTGGAGAGACCCACTCACTATCTGAAATAGGATATATAAATCCTGCTTCCAAAAGTTTCTGGATTTCCTCCTTCACTATATCCCTCAGATTGGGGTTCATGCGTCGTTGGGGTTGACACACAGGCCGTGAGTCACTTTTAATATAAATGTGATGGGTGCACATATTAGAGGGAATACCCCTCATATCTGTATACTCCCAGGAAAATGCCCCCTTGTGTTCTTTCAAGAGGCTGATCAGGCGTTTCTGTTCCTCTAAGGAGAGCCTATGATTGATATTCAAAGTCCTTCCAGGCTCTACCTCAATAGGAATACTTTCTGAATTTTTCAAAACCGGGATTATGTTTGTGACACCAACTAAGGCTTCTTCCGTAAGATTTTCTTGTTCTTCCTTGCCCAGGGTAGTGTTCAAAATTTGATAGACCTCTCTATTCACTGAAGTGGGTTCACTAATGAAATTTCTAATAGTATCATCCTCTATTTTATTTTTAAAACTTAAGGCATTCCCTATAGTTAATAGTGGATGAACATCCTCCTCCTCGTCCTGCTCTATCCAAAGGGATGTTTCAGCCTCTAGACTTGGCCGAGCTGGAGGATAAAGGGTGAGATTTTTAGTATCCATACCATAAGATATAGTCATGGACCCCGATCGACAGCTGATGCAAGCATATGTTGTGGCCAACCAAGGTCTCCCCAGGATCAATGGGTGTCCCCCTAGCTGCGATTTTGGTTGTAATACCAAAAAGTCAGCTAGGTACTCCCATGAATCTACTGAGATGACAAGGTCGTCCAGAATCCCTTCGGGTTTGATGGTGGATCTGTCTGCTAATTCCAAAATAGTAGGGGTCGGTCTAAGATTAGTGAGCCCAAGCTTCTTTACAGTCTCTATTGTTATAACATTGATTGCTGCTCCTAGATCCACTAGCACGTTGGGTATCTTTGTCTATCCTATCTGTACAGTAACGGTAGGATTGCCAGGGTCGTCATATTTAGTCACAGGGGATTTTCCTGTTATCAACGCAGATAAGTTCCCTATGACGTGAACCGTAGGACGATCCCTGGGTTTCCTTCTTGTTCTCTTAGTGCACAGGTCCTGAATTGTTCTAGCGTAAATGGGCACATCTTGAAGAGCTTGAAGAAGGGGGATTTTGACATAAAGGTTCCTTAACTCTCCGAGGAGGTTAAACTGAGGTTTCCCCCCCGTTCTTGGTAGCATTAGTCTTTCGGGGTATGGTGGTTGCTTTATCAACTGGGAAGGCTGTGTATTTTCAGATTTATCGTTGGATGTTTTAGCCCTCCCTTTATCATCGAATGTTTCAGCCGTCCCTTCTAAGGGATGCTCAACATCTTCAATGATAGGAACTGTGTCAAATGGATGCTGTGAACTCTCCTCTTCTTTATGCACAGAGGGTGAAACATCCTCTGTAATTACGGGTTCTACAAATTTTCCAGATCGTAAACTAATTTCGTTGCAGGGTACAGGGGAAAGAGAGTAGGCTGGCATATTGATAGTCTCCAATTGATGGACTGCTTTATTATTCGGGTTGGGATTAGGTTGGGCAGGCAGCTGTGGTCGAATTGGTACATTAGGTACAGAATTGTTTTGCAGTTGTAGTTGCGACTGCTGAGGTAGGTATTGAGGATATTGAGGGAATTGGGGAAACTGAGGAGAATATGGTGACTGTTGAGGTGGAGGTGGTTGAGGAAACTGGTTCCCAGGATGGAAATTCCTCCATCCAGGAGACCATGACGTAGGTTGATGTGGTGGCTGTGTCCAAGGACTCCATGAGTTATAGTTTTGCATTGCAGGTTGGGAAGAATTCCACTGAGTATAATTTGAAGGGAATTGTGTATTCACATTTTGCATGTTATTATTCCAATTTCCCATATTATTCAAAAATGGAAACAAGTCTGGAGGCATACCTTGATTTCGAGGCTGCCATGGTTTCTTCTGTGCAATAAAGTAGGTTGCTTCCACATTCAGGTTTGATGCCTGCAGAACGGCCTTTACTTGAGGAAGTGAGGGGCATTCCTTCATGTCGTGGTTCATCTCACACAGCTGACATACGTTTACTTTGTCAAGCAGGCATTCTCTCAGTGGATGATTCTTTCTACATCGGGGGCAGAACACACCTAATGTGAGATCCTCCACTGCTTGTTTTTGTTTTTCCTTCAGGACATCGATCTCCGAAGAGATAGAGCTCATCATTTCTGTTTTAAAATTTTCAAGGATATTACCTATCTCTGCATGGGTAGTGCCTCCATTGGATGATTTCTGAGTTCTGTTGAAAACGTCACGTTTTAGCTTATCTTGTTTATCCCGCTTATTGTTCCTGGAAGACCCCCTGGAGTATCTCTTGCATAGTTCCACAATTTTTTCAAAAGGTTCTTTGGAGATATCTCCCTTACCAAGTAGGTTTAACATGTCTAGACAATCATCCCTGATCCCACAGAGCAAGATTATCTTGAGTACGTCCATCCCCATGTTCGTCTGCCCAGCTCTCTGCACATTGTACAACAGTCTTTCCACGAAATCCTCCAAACTTTTGTCCTCCTTCTGCACCATTTTAAATAATTCCTCTCTCTTGTCCTTGGTGTTACAATATTCCTGGTATTTCTCTAGGAACACTTATTTCATTGTATCCCAATTAGCAACGGTTCCTCCTCCAAGGCTCATGAACCAACGTAATGCATTGTCCTTCAGGGTAGCAGGAAAAAGTTTTAGCTTTTGGGCATCGGTGATATAATCATAGCTGCGACAAAGAATATCGAATTCAAAAAGGAATTTGTATGGGTCTTCTGCTGCCTTTCCATGGAAACGAGGTAACACCGATGGTGAGATGTTTTTCATAGGAGCTGCCCCATCTAATTGTTGAATCAGAAATTGCAGTGTAGCCACCGTTCCTTCTGGCAGGGAGCGATTTTCATGATGATAATTTTCTCCCATTACTTCTTCTTCATCGGCCCCATGTATATTACTCATCTCCCCTTCTGTTTTCTCCTCTCCGTTTCTTCCTGCGTTCCTTTCTTCATCCTTCTCCTGTTCCTCTTTCTTTTCCTTGTTCCTCCACTGATCCTTGAACTTCTGGTGGTACTGATCCCACTCTTCCTTAGTTACAACCCTCCCATTGATGTGGTAGGTTGGACCTCTACCAGCAGGTCCAGTTGTAACAGCTGTGTCTTCGTCTGCAAGGATGTTCGAGGGAGTCGCAGCTGCTCGTGGATTCTCCATCGTGGATCCTGACACTGGCGCCTCAGGAACGACAGGGTTCCTTCTGATAGGAGTTTCTTGAAGACGAGCTCTGGTGGATGAATCAGTTCTGTCAACAAGATCGTCGATGAACGTCCTTCTGCCCAATGGTAATCCTTGACCGCGACCCGAGCCACCTGCACTGTTAGTATTTTGTGGGGTTTTGGGAGTTGGGAGTTGATCGTGTTTTACCCTCCTCATATTCATGAAACCCAAATCATTTCATCAAAGAGAATAATAAAAAACTGACTAGAAACAATTACCAAATGCAACTAATGATAGTGTTTAATTTTTATCCTTCCCCGGCAACGGCGCCAAAATGTCGAGCACCCTATATGCAGATAGATTATTATCAACACACATAGAGCATACGAGATTTATTGTCAACCCGAGAAAGTATTTTATTTCAAAGGATAAATGCACAGTATATGCATTAAACACCAAATCAATGTAATTGAACACTCTTATCCTCTAACAACTATGTTCATCCCCAGAATTGGTGCAATCCTATTCATCTTCTAAGCACTACAAATTCAATTACCTGTAATTCAGAAAAATGATCTAAGATGCAAACAGCAATTGCAGATAAAAAGGAAATCCTATTCATGACTCAGAACAATTAATTGCTCATTCAATCTACTTACTCTTGAAAATCATAAACATAAATTAAATATTAATCTATAAATTCAATTGCAAGGGGTTAATCTCAGCTATTCAAAGGAATTGACTTGCAGGAATGAAAATCGACAATCATATCAGGAAAGACAAATTGCATGGATTCATAGGATAACAACTGAAACTACAGGATGAACCAAGCTGCGTACAACTACCACTCAAATTGCATAAAGGAAGTTATCTATTCAATCAACTATCACTCTACGCCAATTACCAATCTTTAAGAAAATGGGATCCCAACTATATTGTAAATCCACACTACTGCTGCGTACAAAGGAAATATGATCAACAAAGCATTACACAACCATGAATTCAGAAATCCTACTTTAACTCAGCAATCTCTGCGGAAGGCGGGCCCAGCCTTCACACAGAGACGCTGGATGAACAATGTACAGCTCCCTTAAATCAGCGATAACTCTTTGTATTAAACGAAGGAATGATTACAAATTACTTCCACTGTCAATACAAGAATGAATTCTCTATTTTCCAACCCCCCGAGTCGAGACAGCTTCTCACTTTTATACATATAGACTATAACATCCGATCCTATTACAAAGGGCAGCCATGAAGATCTCTGATCTTCAGGCACCTTGAATAACACTGGTTGTTACAAGAAGTGGCATGGTGCAAATATAGAAAATGAGAGAAAGCTGTTGACTGACCCGGAAGTGGTGATCTTTTCAGATCGCCATGATATTCGAGCAGCTATCCTAAAGATCCCGCAATCGTAGCACATTCTATTACAGCTACTCTATATGGCTCTGTCTGGAATGTTACATAAGAACCACATGCCTTAATTGATGATTGAAGGATTGAGGACCCTGTTGAATCACGAACGCCCCTTGTTTCAAGACTTGTTTAGCTCCACTTTCCTGCAGTCTACTCATCTCACGCTATCTTCATAAATCACAACATATTAGCACAATTTTGAGAGATACACAGCCTTAATTGTCACAATCATAAGCATTAATAAGATAAAACAATAATCAGTCTTACCTTGGCAATTTAGGGCATAAAGTGAGGAAAACATATCTGATTGGCATGCTGAACGGTGTAAAACAAGGGAAGAAAAGGTGATTAAGGATGGTTAAAAAGGGACCAATTGTAGACTCAACACTTGCTTCCATGATGAAGTGGGATATACACCACATGGATGTAAAGTAAACCTTGTTGAATGGTGTGATTGAGGAAGAGGATTACATCAAACAACCATAAGGATTTGAAGTCGAAGACATAGTGACTCATCTATGTAAGTTGAAAAATTATTTGTATGTATTGAAGGAAGCTCCCAGAGCTTGGTATGGTAGAATCGATAGCTCCTTGACAAGCTTGGGATTTACCAAATGTAAATTTGATCCTAACCTTTCCATGAAGGTTATGGATGATGAACCTATCATACTATTACTATATGTGGATGATCTATTTCTGACAGGAAATGAGAAACATTTCACAAATTGCAAGAGGAAGCTAGCTAAATAATTCAAGATGAAAGATCTTGGATTGATGCATTATTTCCTTAGGATGGAACTGTGGCAAAGCCTAGAAGGAATCTTTCTAAAACAGGGGAAGTATGCAATAGAACTATTGAAAATATTTGATATGTTGGATTGTAAATCCATGGCCACACCCATTGATACCAACTTGAATTTGTTGTTCGATGAATCATCAGAGTTAGTGGATATGACTCAATACAGACATATTATTGGGTCATTGAAGTATCTGATGAATACAAGGCCAGATATATGCTTTGTTGTGAACACCTTAAGTCAATATCTAGTTAAACCTAGATGGGTTCACTTGACAGATGCAAAGCATGTGATGAGGTACCTAAAAGGTATGACAGACTTGGGACTTCACTATGTTAGATATAATTACTACATATTATATGGATATACAGATTTAGATTGGGCAGGAAGTGCCATATATAGAAAGATCAACTCAAGTGAATGTTATTGTCTGAGACCCACCATGATCTCATGGTTTAGTAAGAAACAGTCCAGTGTTGCTCTCAGCACATTTGAAGCAGAGTACATAGCAACTTGCTCTACTAGTTGTGAAGTGACATGGCTTCAAAAACTGATGTAAGAACAATTTGACATGGAGTTGGATACCACAGTGATTCTTTGTGACAACCAGAGTTACATAAAGATGACCGAGATGACTGAGAATCCTGTGTTCCATGATAAATAAAAGCACATAGAAATTCGATACTTTTATATAAGGGATATGATACAAAAGGGAGATATAAAAATCCAGTATGTGAGTATCGATGGGAAAGTTGTTGATGTGCCGACAAAGCCTCTATCTGGAGTAAAGTTTGAATATTTTTGTGACAATCTTGGTGTAGTCAGAAAAGAATTTCCTCACAAGGATAAATAGTGATGACACTACAAAATTTCCTTGCAAGAAGGAATGATAAAGATATGGAATCTCTTAGGAAAGGAGAAATAATTCAAAGATATGGAATCTCCTCGGAAAGGAAGAACTGGTCGAAGATATGAACCCTCCTTAGACAAAGGGGCCCGCAGGTTGATGATATGGATCCTCCCTGGAAAGGGGTAGTTATGATAAGACTTTCATTAATGATGGGATGATAGTGAAGCTCCATATGAAAGAGGATAAGCATGCATGAATATGCTGACAAGGTCTGACATTCACTTGTGGAGGATAGTATCCTCTCTTGAGGATGGCAATGGAGGAAGTAACACTTTGTTCCTGAGGGTGGTCCTTACTAGATAAGGATGGCCCTATAGACATTACTTTCGCATGGAGAGTACCCACATTCATTTATGGATACAGTAGAATAACACTCTCTTAGGAGTGGTCCTATATTTGAAGCTGAGGATTCTCTATGATGAGTCCTTACAGACGACAAGTCCTGCATTTAGGTGCGGCCGAGATATGCCTTGTGGACGATACTTTCTCTTGGAGAGTGTAACTACATTTATATGTAGATGACATATTATAACATTCGCTTGGGAATGGTCCTATATTTCACTCTAAGGATTTCCTACAATGATTCCTTATGGATGTCATAGTAAAACACTCACATGGATTGGTCCTAGCTTTCACGTTGATGTCCTACGATGAGGGCCTGCATCTAGGTGTGGCTAAGATCAATGTTTGTAGATAATACTCTTTCATGGAGAGTATGCCTACATGTACATGTATATGTCATAGTATAACACTCGCTTGGAGTGGTCCTATCTCTAACAGGCTGAGGATGTTCTACGATTAGTCCTTACAGATGATAGGTCCTTCATTCACATGCAAAAAATATCTGCACTTAGTTGTAGACAATTCAACTATTTGATACTATGGACCCTCCTCGTTAAGGGGGAGTAGGATTATGGAGGATCACATTATCCTTGGACCTATGTCTTAAAAGTGATAGGTATTGGTCATCCCACAAAGATATCATGTCTACTGCAGGTAGTGCGACTGTAAAGGATCAAGAAGATCAAAGTGTTGTTGCAAAGGATTAAGAATATGGAAGTGTTGCTACAAAGGATCAAGAAGATCCAAAATGATACTGCAAAGGGTTAAGAAGATCAAAGTATTGCTGCAAAGGATTGAGAAGATCAAATTGCTGCTGCAAAGGATCGATAAGCTCTAAGAACTACTGCAAAGGATCAAGAAGATTGAAATGCTGCTACAAAGGAATGAAAGATCGAAGTGTTGTTGAAAAAGGATCAAGCGATCATGTGCTGCAGAAGATGAAGACATTGAAGAGTAACTGTTCCAATTACTAATGATTGTTGAAAACTTCCTATGATGTATAGATGTATTACCTCAATACTGCTAAAGATGATCTCTACTCTTGCTCCTATAGTTGATGATGATGTTGTCAGTATAATTCCCTTCTCATTAAGGGGGAGTGTTGAAATATTGTAACTTCAAAGAATATTCAAAAAGTATTTTACTGATGTACCCAAAGGGAGATGTTATTATAACTCCATCAGATGTTATTATTGTAATTGGTCATCATAGAGTCATGAGTTAAATCCTCCATTGTAAGTTCTGGTCAATAGTACCCCATTGAATATAAAATATTATTGTTTTGAGTCTTCCTAGGTGAATTCAGACTAGTCAGTTTAGTAGGGACGACTTGTTAGGGTGAAATTCAAGTGACTTAAAGTGTATAAATAGAGGATTTGTGTTCCTCATTATAAGACAGACTCATTCACTTGTGTAGCACATAAGAGAGAGAGAGAGAGAGAGAGAGAGAGAGAGAGAGAGAGAGATTAATAAGGAGGAGAATACATGTTTTGGGGTTTTATCTTATACATCATTTACAAATGATGTTTTGATGGGTTTTCTTACCCTTGAGGGATTCCCAAGATAAATACCGTGTCTATCTTGTGATTGTGTTTCTTTCAGTGATTCTACATATGCTACTATGAATTTGGATTAAACACTAATGATATCTAGCTTAACATATGAAATATTAACACCTCTTTACCACCAGAAAATAAATAACTTGACTATGAAATAATAGCTATCCCTCCTACATGAATAAATATTGTTGCAAAAGCCATGTTTATATTTAACAACTTATGATTTTGACTCCATGCACAATGGTATCCTCTAGTTTCAACCACTTTCATTATTAATATTAGTGTATGTAAAAATATCTCTAGCCATTGTGTCCATTTGTTGAGAGATCCCTCTCTGGAAGGAAAGAAGCTAAATTTCATCCTAAAGGTTGGTGTTAAAGGTTACCTTGGAACTATCCTTCCACAACCAAAGGATAAATTCTGAGTGATAACATCTTGGCACCATTGCTGGGGAGCGAGAGTTCAAATTTTCCTTGGGTGGAATGACAATTTTAAAAAAGGATCGATTTTTTATGGGAAAACATGAGTTCTAATATTTGAAGTTGGTTGTATTTTTCCTTAGAGACTTCAAGTTTGAAATTTAAGAAAAGGAGACTCTAAAGATGAAATCCTATCTTTGAAAGGAACTCATACAAGAGGTAACCCTAATATTGAACCATTAAAAATTGTGGAAGATACATAAAAAATACTTAGAAAAGGAAAAGGGAAAGATCAAGAAGGTAGATCTCAATTAGAAATATCCTTTTCTATATCTTAAGAAGATATTTTAAGTCTTCAATATCTTGGTTTTGATATAACAGTTTGAACAATCTCTTTTAAAATCAAAGTCTGAAACAAATTTAAAGAAAGTTGTGGTTGATCAAAATAAATTGCAGTCTTACCTTTTAGATTCTCTTTGGGAAGATTTACAAAGAACTGTAAAAACAAAAGAAAGGAAACAAGTAAAACAAAACCCTTAGCCACAAGTTCATAACATTGTTCAAAATCCTCCTAGAATTATGGCAGCTACATTCTCTCCACTTGCTCTACCACTTGTTTTACATGACCTCCCACAAAATTATGCTCAAAGAATTACATTGTAATGATTGAGAGGGAAATTTTAAGTCTCAACATCATGTTGATAGGTTTAATGATTTCATTGAATTTGAAGACATAGAGTATGCTGATGCTAAAATGAGATTGATTTCCCAAATTTTGTTTGATGAGGGTAAGAAATGGTTTAAAGATCTCCCTGCAAGATCCATTCCTACTTTGGAATAATTTCAAATGATTTTTATTGATAGATGGGAAGATGAAAATAATCATTTAAAAATTCCAAAACAATATAACAATTTATAAAAGGGAAACTTTGAGTCTGTATAATACTTTTTTAGCAGGTTTATGAGGTTTATAATTCAATTCTTGCTGATATTAAACCCCTTGTAGGAGCTTATAAGTTTCATTTTGATGATGCATTTGAAAGTGATTTTTCTTTGTTGTTAAGTGATAGGAAATTAGCCACCTTACCTGTTATGTTAAAATATGCACTAGAAGTAGAAGAAAATTTAATGGAATCTTGTAAGATAATATAAAAGGTTGAGATAGATAGGAGAAATATTAGAGAAGAAATCAAGCTTTAACTTCCTCCTCCCCAGATGCAAAATTTGATGGTATGATGAAAAATATGGAGAGACTTATGGATAGAATAGCTCTAGATAAAAAACCTCAGAATAGAGAACAATAAGAACCACAAGTTAGAAATCCAAATTTTAGGAGACACGATCCTCCACAAATACGATAGAAGGATCAGAGAGATTTGAGAGATAAAAGAAATCAAAGATATGCATACGATCAACATGTGAGGCATCCTTTTCTAGATAATGTTGTTGATGAAGAAGAAGTTGACCCCTTGGATAATGAAATACATCATTTTGATATTGTTGATTCTGAGGTATATTTTAAAGAAGAAGAACATAACATATATTTTCAATAAGAAGACTGCAATACATTTGAATTAGAAACATAACAGTATCAAAGGGGATATCAAAATGCTATAAATGATCTTTAAATAAAAATGAACTTGAGAAATAAGGATGTAGATGTAAATAAAGGAAGAAATCCTCCTAATCAGCCCTCTAGTAGTAAAAAAAATAAAGAAAAACAAAAAGATGTTGTAAAGAAAGCCCCAGAAAATAAAAAAGAAATATCAAAATAAAGTGATGAAACAATCACTCCCTTCAATTTGCAAAATTGTTATACACCTGAGTGGCACCTCTCCGTCCGAGTGCCGACATCCCTCATGTTGGCACACAAAAGGACACCTATGGATAGAGGTTTGCCCAAAACACTATAGCTTGGTTTATCATGAAATACATTCTCTCACCATCCACCTAGTTACTTTGTCATTTAACCATGTTGAGATGTATTCGCGACTTTCCTATTATACAACTCGCGCATCATTCGCGAGTCTCGGTTGTTACAGGTTGCACATCTTTGTATTCATGGGTTGCTCTTCTACTAAGCCACGGATCATTCGCGGGTTGCTCTACTGCATACCCATGCATATGTCTTAAACATTAAAACATAAAAAATTTCGTTGATTGGAGATTAGTTAAGTCATTTAACTTAATTTCCTCAACTGCCACAACTTCCCCAACCTTCGAGAACTGCCTTATTTCACCCATATAAATACAGGCCTTGGGGAGGGTGTGGGTTACTTACACTTGGAGAGCAAAGTTATGCCGGTGGAGTTTATACAGAAGATTTTGGAGTAGTTGAACTCAGAATCCTTTGGTTGCAGAGGAGTCCTTGTCTCAGATGTTGGGTTGTAACCTTAACTCTTTCCATTATTGATAATAAAGAGATTACTTCTTCCATATGTGTTTCATGTCTTGTGATTGGATGAATGTTTATATTTCAGTATGATATATGTTTTATCTAACCTGCTTATATGTACGTGAATCATCTTGTATCTGAAAGAGTGTTTCTTGACAGGTGAAAGAGGAACAATCCTGAAGATTCTGGAAGTGGAACAGAGAGGAAGAGAATAGAAAGGATCGAACTTCGTTTAACAAGTAAGTCCTTATAACCCTCCTATTTCCTATTCTGTACTTTAAGAGTCAATTGTATGCAAGTAATTGAGTATGTTGGTAACCCCGACCTTCAGTTATTAGGTGTATTATCCTGTACAACAGAACTGGCGACTCCACTGGGGAGGCCCTAGACTACTGTAGGTTTTTCTGTCCCTGACCAGTCTTTGCTTGGAAGTCTGTGTGTGATTTTATATCCTGGTTTTCACTTGACTCAGCCTTTGAAAGTCGTTTGATTTTTTTTCTTTGTTTTTGAGAAAAATTGCACACGCATTTGCGGGTTGTCTTTATAGATAGTCGCGAATACTACTGTGCATTCGCGGGTTGTCTTTCTAGACAGTCGCGAATCATTCGCGAGTTGCGCCAAGTGACAGTCGCGAATACTCCTGGAAGTAGAGATTTTGAAGTAAAGTTTGCTTGTTCTTTTCTTGTTATGATCTCTGTTTCCTGAGTGGATTTTCCTTATGAGTGCTAGGCAGTTTGTTTGAATACCCTGGGTGATCATACTTATAGCTTTTTCGAAAGCACTTGAGTCTCTTTTACTTGGTTTATTTACTGTTTGCTTTCTGAAGTTTTTGGCCTATTTGGGTACTAGCTTAAAGTGTCGTGGTCCAGATCAGTGATCAGGGTCTTGGACTCTGTCTTTCCAGTCTGTCATTTGATAGTGGCTAGTTATCACTTGTACTTTTTTAATGTCTGCAGTGATTTTTCATCATTGTTTGCACCCAAGCTAGGTTTCCTAGCCTTCCTTTATAGGTTGTCTGCTGCTTCAGTTTTCCTATTTGCTTCAGTTTGTTGCTTCTTTACAGTTTATAAGTTCCAAGTTTACTCAAGTAGAGTGCATTGTAGATGCATAGTAGTTTTTTGAGCATTTTTAAACGTGAAAAGAAAACATAGTTAATCTTTTGCATTGTGATTTTTGCATAAGTAGTGTTTGTTTCATTTTAAAAATAGTATCTCAAAAAATACAAAAATATAGGCTTAGTTTCTCTTATCATTGCTTTCAGTTCATCAATACATATTTGAAAAATGAAAAGAAGTTTATTTTATAGTAGTAGTTTGCTTTGAATGCACCTTTACTTTCATTTATTTCTTGTTGAGTCAAAACACCATACAGTATATCACTTCCATTTCCTCTTGAGTAAGAAACAACCCTCTAAAATAAACGCATAAATTAAAATTTACTAGTAAGTTTTATTTTTAGGGGCCTTTCACCTACTAGATTAGGCTAGACTTGTGGGCTAGGAAGTTTAAACTTCCCACAAGTTATAAAATCAGACGTAGTGGACTTTTTGTTAGGTAAATCCTTGATTCTATCACTGTATCTGGGAAGCTCCTCTCAAACGGGAGTTAAGCACTAGGTCGCGTGGAGGCTTGGACAGAGGAGATAACCCTTCGAATCCTTCTCAAAACGTAACCCAGGACTTTTGTGCATCTGGGGATTCTATCCTAGACAGAGTTTCGGGCTCAGCTACCCTACCCATGTGTACGAGTTCAGCTGACGACTGTCCCCCCAGACTGTTGGTATTGTCAAGGTAGCCTTTAGTCTCTTGTCTTTTAGGGTTCATACCTAGGTAAATCGGAAGGTTATTTCTGGTTCACCTTGAACGGGCTTGGAAGGTAACCCTTGTGGAAAGTGTAGGAGGGTGGTGGGTGATTCCTCCACTTGTGCCTAAGAACCACCTCAAGGACGCCAAGTAATCGTTCATCAGCTTTCTTCGGGAAAGTATATCTTTTACCCTGGTTTGATTGCTTGAGACTCTAGGAATTTTTTAGTGTATGCTCTATGGATTTGCTTATGTTTAGTTGGCCTTAGGGTGTGATTAGTCAAATTTTTAATTCTGGAGGACCAACTTGTTAGAAGGTCAAGAAGGTTGAGAAACCTTCCTCCTATCACTGCATTGGAGCCTCCACCTTTACCTCAAAGGCGGAGATTAGACACAGAGGGTTCATTTGAACCTGTAGGAATAAGTGAGACTCTTGGTGAACCAGAACTCATTGCTAACCGCTTTAATCTTGATACAGTCGAGATAGAAGAATTGCAGACTGACGAGTTTGCCAGAAATTTTAACTCCCCCTTGACTGATTTGAACGATCCTGTGATAGTGTAGGTTAGACCATTTGATTCACCAGTGCTAGGTGTCCCTATGAGTAGAGTCATGTCTTCTATGTAAGAAAGTTCTTTTGTGTTTACCTCAACCCTTCCGGTTGAAGGGGTACTACCTCCCCTGGTTAGTGCCCCTAGATCTAGTTTGCCTTCTACACCTTCAACTCCAGCGAGCCGGGTGGTTCAACCACCGGTTCACTCCAACATAGGAGGTACTTCTGGTAACACGGTTGCTGGGATCCCCAGTATACCTACCATTCCTTCTTCCTTTCCTTACACTAATCAGAGCGGTCCGGTAGGATCCTCGGCTTATGTCCAAGGATTTCCTTGGAATGGGGGGTACATTCCCCCATCCATTCCATTCCTAGGTCCATCTCCTTCATATGTGGGAGTGCAGTTTGGGAGCAACACCTCTTACAGACAGAGCTTCCAAACCCCTATTTCGGTCCCATATACGAGCTCTCCCTTTTCGTTGTTTAGCGGAGGGATACCTGCTCCAGTCTTTCAGACCCTTGCTTCTATGGGGACGGCCTGAACCACTTACACTGCACCTCCCACCCAAAATCCTGTGGCCTACGAATGGAATCCGTTTCAAAGCAACCTTCCCACTTCACAACCGGTGTCTGGGGGCAACCCCACTTTTACCCATGGGCATTCGGGGGCAGGACCCTCTAATCCCGAAGTTGGAACATCTAGTGCACCGGTTAGGCCCAAAATTCCTTTCTTGGAAAATATAAAACTTTCCAAACTTATCAAAGTTGATGAATGACCCGGTGAGGCATGACACCTTGTGGCCACCTGTTCCCACCAAGTTGCCCTCGGATATCCCTAAATTCGAAGGTAAAACTGGTGAAGATCCTGGGGCACATGCCACCACTTTTCACTTATGGTGTTCTTCCAATTCATTGAATGAGGACTCAATTATATTAAGGCTATTCCAGAGGACCTTGACGGGTACGGCGACCAAATGGTATATTGAATTGCCTTCTGCTTCCTTTAGTAGTTTCTGGGATTTGGCTAGTGCTTTCCTTAGCCACTTTCAGCTTCCGGTTCGATACGATTTCGGAATGGAATTGTTGTCTACTTTTAGATGAAACAAGGCTACCCACATCTCGGATCATATCCAAGAGTGGAGGAGGCAAAAGAGCCTTATCAAAGCCACCATTCCTCCTGAATTTCTATTAGAATGGTTCCTTAAATCATTGTTGCCATACATATCTAAGGATGTTTCCACATCAGGAGTTATGATTGAAGAAGAAGCCATACTCAGGGCCCAGCAGTTAGACTTGATTTACTCACAGTCTGGGATCTTATATGAGATCATCCCTGAGGCACCGAGGCCTTCGCATGAGGTGGAGAAGCCTAAGCCTGGACCCCATGCCGATGGTGTGGTTGGGTCTGTAAACTCTCCCACCGTAGATTCTTTAACTAAACAAATTCACCAGTTGTCTGTTCAACAGTTTACGGCGGAGGCAGCAAAGGCTGCCCCCTCTCCCAAAAATGAAAATGTTTTTGCTCAAACCTCTCAGAAGGGCAATCAGCAGCCCGACAGGAAGAAAAAGAAGGGTAAAAAGGGAGAGGGAAAACAAAACAAACCAAAGCCTACAAACAATGCTGATGGGGGAAAAAAAGAAAAGAATAAGGTCAAGTTCCCTTGTAAGTTGTGCCAAGAGGACCACCTTACTCACCTTTGTCCCCTCATGGATCAAGCCCAGAAGCTGCTCAAAGCTCAACAACTGGCTGTCCTAAAGGATCCTTTTCCCCAAGGACAGAATTCTGCTTCAGCTTCTACCGTAGCAGGGGGCACTCAAACTGCCCCTGACCCTAATTATATCAACATGGTTCGATCCTCGACTTTGTTGCAAACTAGGAACAAAAACTATGAGAGAGAGATCGATGAGAAGGGTAAAGCTATAGCTAAACCTTCCAACCCTCTCACTATAGAGAAACCTACCGAGATTATGCCAAAGATACCCAAAGGTGTCTTTAAGAAGACTTTGCATAACCCAAATACTAGGGCTGCTTCTAACTACTCTATGGTTGAAGACTTAGCTCAAACCCCTTGTGCAATGTCAGCTTTAGAGGTGCTTCAAAGTTGTCCTGCCTAGTGGGATGCTCTCTTAGCAGCTTTAGGTAGCATGGATTCTTCGAGTCTCATGGCGAAATTCAATCTGTCTGATGTCAAAATTCACCTTCCTTACCATGTAGCCCTATCAATAGATGTTGTGCATGGTGGTAAGACCATTGGAAGGGAAGTTGTTGATGAGGGAGCCTCTACATGTGTTATGTCCCTGGCCTGCTGGAAAGCTCTTGGATCCCCAGAGCTGGTCCCATCAAACACTTTACTTACTGCTTTCGATGGAAGATCCTTCCGTCCTCATGGTATCCTGCCGGGTTTTGAGATTAAGTTAGCAGGCAAAGCAGTGTCTGTTGAAGTTGAAGTGATTGATGCTCCCTTGGACTACAATTTGGTTCTGGGAAGGAATTGGACTTATGCAATGTCTGCTGTTGCATCGACTGTTCTTCGTGTCGTGGTTTTTCCACATGAGGGCAAGTTGGTTATTGTTGACCAACTTGATTTTACCCGAAAAGGCCTTTTAGAGTCTAAGGAATCCACTGTGCCATTGGTTGATCAGGTAAAACCTGTTGCACAGAGCTTGGGGGCTGGAATGTATACATCATTGATGGGCACATTCGATTTTCCATCCCTGGTTAACTACATTGGTTCTACTACTGTGGGGAAGTCCATCGCTTCGGTTGTCGATAGGACTGATCCTTGGGTCCTCCCAAATCCCCATGAACCTGAAGTGCCCTTATTGGCAGTGGAGGTGGCCTATCAAGCCATCACTCAAGCCACTGTTGGTCCTATTCCAGATCCTTTATTAGTCTTGGATGATCTGGAAGAGGTCTATTTGCCTGCATGGGCAGAAAAATCTTCACATTCCATAGATTGCTTAGATACTATTTTACCTTTCGATGAAGCTATTCTGGAAGCTATGAGTGGATGTGATAAGATTTGTGAGGATCTTCATCATCGATCCTATTTTCTTCCAGATCTAAGCAAGATAGAAAACCAAGAGTTTAAAGTGAGACTGTCAGATGATATTGAGGTACCTATAAACCCTTTTCCTAGGGAAGGGGTTTTTGCTGAGGGGAATATGGAAAACATTTCCGCCACTATACCGATCAATATCTCTGTGAATCCAGATGTCGTGGAAAACATCTATATAGGTGCAAACTGCTCTCCAGAGGAGATTGCTATCTACACTGCCCTTTTCAAGGAATTCCGTGATATCTTTGCCTGGTCATATGAGGAGATGCTAGGCATTGATCCATCTATTGTTCAACATGAAATCCGAACCTACCCTGATGCTAAGCCGGTTCACCAGAAATTAAGACCTGTGAACCCGCGTAAAGCGACGGCTGTCAAGGCAGAAGTTGAAAAGCTCTTGAAAGCTGGTTTTATATATCCCATAGCTTTGACTGAATGGGTGTCCAACCTTGTTTCTGTTGATAAAAAGCAAGGGACTATTCGCGTTTGTACGGACTTTAGAGATCTAAATAAAGCCTATCCTAAGGACAACTACCCTACACCATTTATTGACCAGATCATAGATGCATGTGCAGTGAGTGAGGTTTTTTCGTTTATGGATGGTTTCTCCGGCTATAATCAAATCCAAATCAAACCGGAAGACCAGCATAAAACCACTTTTATTTTCCCTTGGGGTACATTTGCGTATAGGAAAATGCCCTTTGGATTGAAAAATGCTGGGGCTACCTTTCAACGAGCCATGAACTTTGCTTTTCACGACATAAAAGCCATTGTCGAACCCTACCTTGGTGATCTGCCCGCACATTCTCGCAAGAGGATCCAACATCCAGATCATTTACGGTTATTTTTTGAACGATGCAGATATTATAAAATTCGCTTGAATCCCCACAAGTGTGTCTTCTGCGTCGAGTTAGGGAGATTACTTGGATTCATTGTCTCTAGTAGAGGCATCCAGGTGGATCCCTTAAAAGTTGAGGCCATTGTAAATCTACCTCCTCCTCGTTCTCTCAGGAAACTTCAAAGCCTGGAAGGAAAGTCTAACTTCCTTCGACGTTTTATTGTTAATTATGCCAAGATCACTAAAGGTTTCATGTGCTTTCTTAAGCAGGACACCCCATTTGTATGGGATGAAACTACACAACCTGCGTTCGAGGCATTGAAAAAAGCTTTGCTGTCGGCTCCTTTATTATGTCCACCAGATTATTCTAGGGATTTTATATTGTATCTGGCCATGTCGAAGTCGACCATTGGGGTAGTTCTAGTTCAGGAAGACAATAATATTGTTGAGCATGTCATTTATTATCTTAGCCGTGCTTTGGCCGGACCTGAGCTTAGATACTCCCACGTCGAGAAGTTAGCCTTAGCAGCTGTTTATGCTGTACAGAGGTTACGGCACTACATTTTACTGAGGACCACTACAGTAGTGGCGGATGTAAATCCTGTCCAATATGTTTTATCCCGACGGATTGTTGGGGGAAAATTTAATAAATGGATAGTCATTCTTCAGGAGTTTGACCTGGATTTTTAGTCCGCCAAGTCTAAAAAGTCCTTAGTTTTTGCTGAGCTAATAACATAATTTCCCACTGAAGCAAATGTAGTGGTTGAGGATGACTCATTCCCAGATTAGCACATCTTCCTGATATCCACCTCTGATCCTTGGTACGGGGATATTCTTATATATCTCTAGACTTTGAAGTATCCTGCCGCTTACTCTAGGGAGGAACGACGTAAGTTATGCCTTCATGCCAAAAAATACCTTATTATAGGAGATACATTATATCGATGGGGGGTAGATTCTATCTTGCGTCACTGCCTTAATCATGAGGAAGCGGAGATTGTCCTAAATGATTCTCAGTGGAGCGTGTGGGGGTCATTTATCTGGGTTAGCAACGTCCCATAAGATATTACGTGCTGATTATTTCTGGCCCACAATCTTTAAAGATTGTGTGGAAGCCGTGAAGTGCTGTCATCCTTGTCAGCTTTACACCAGAAAGATGCGGTCACATCCTGCTCCCTTATTTCCTGTTGTCTCGATAGGCCCCTTCATGAAATGGGGGATTGATTATATGACCTGCAACCCAGTCTCGACTGGGGGGCACAAATACATTATTATCGATGTTGACTATTTTACGAAATGGGCAGAGGCAATGCCTACTTTTAAAGACAACAGGGAAACATCAGCTTTCTTTGTTTTCAATCAAATTATTGCAAGGTTCGGTATTCCCAAAGTGATTGTCACTGAATTTTCAAAATAACATGATGACGGAACTGACCACCATGCTCGGATTTAGACAAGAACATTATTCTCCATACTATCCGCAAGCAAATGGTCAGGTTGAGGCTGTAAATAAGACTTTAAAAACTATCCTTAAACGGACGATTGATGCAGCCTGTTCTAATTGGCATATCATGTTATATCCTGCTCTTTGGGCTTACAGAACTAACGTTAAGACTGCCACAGGTTTTTCACCTTTCCAACTCGTTCACGGGGTGGAAGCAGTCACTCCGATTGAATGCAAAATCCCGTCTTTGAAGATAGCCATTCATGTGATTCCTGATACGACTGAGCTTGAAGAACGTCTATTACATTTAGAACACCTTGATGAGAAACGTAGAGATGCGTTGACTGCGAACCAGGCTCATAAAAATAGGGTTAAAACTCAATATGATAAAACGGTCAAACCTAGGGTTTTCTCTGAAGGGGATCTTGTCTTGCTTTGGGACCAAGATAAAGAACCCCTGGGGGCAGGAAAATTCAAGGCTATGTGGTTAGGACCCTATGTTGTGTCGAAGGTATTAAGTAAATGTGCATATGAATTGATTGATTATGACGGGAATAAGCTACTTGAGCCTAGAAATGGGCTCTACCTGAAGAAGTACTATGCTTAGGCTTAGCACTTTTTCTTGTATTTTTATTGTATGGATTTTATGTACATTAGGTTGTTAGCTTTGTTTTTTATTATCTGCTGGTTGTTGCAGATGTCTTACGAAATGTATGTAGGTTTCGCTGATGTCCCCAGTCGTCACACTTGTAACCTAGCTTCAGCAGCATGGGTTATCTATTCTCCCACAAGATAGCTTGTTGCCACGGGTGGTGCTTGTCTTGGTCCTGCTTCTAATAATGTTGCTGAGTATAGGGCTGTTATTGAGATCCTATGGGATGCTTTGTCGCGTGGCATTACCCAGCTTGAAGTCCATTTGGATTCTCAGTTGGTAGTTTCCCAGCTCAATAGAGCTTATCAGGTATGAAATCCTATCTTGTTACGTCAGTTTATGCAAATTAGTTTACTGGAAAGACATTTTGAAGTTATTACTTTCAATCATATTCCATGAAACCAAAATTCATTGACTGATGCATATGCTAATTATATTTTGGATTGGCATCTCACACACATTCCATAAAAATTCACAGCAAACACATAAAAAACACTTGAAAATAATCCGACAACCAACATCATATATATATATATATATATATATATATATGTACAAATAATATGTTTGTAGATAGACCGATTCTGATCCATAGATCCCAAAATATACAAAAATATGGATCATCATCCATCAAAATGCCCTAGAACTAAGCCTGGCCGCCTTGGCCACTAGGACCACCTTGGTCCCCATGATCTCTATGCACCCTGGCTTCCTCAGCCTCCTCGGCTTCGGCAGCCTCGACCGCATCTCTGTATACAAGTACTGCTCTAGCTACTCGTCTGAAAAGACGTAGACAAACTGGTGGAACCCCAACTACAAACTCCTGCATGGCCGTAGGGATATGCTCGATCCGTATAGTGGGAACTCGTTGGGTTAGCCTAGTCAGCTTCCCCTCGAGTACCCTGACCAATCCTGGGTCTCCTCCTACAACTGGACGCACGAACATGCAGGGGTGCCCTTCAGGGCAGACTGGTCCAACATCTGCATTTTGACACATAAATCGGATTAAGACTTGTACATATGTATATCACCATCATTTGAAAAATTTCATAAAAATTTGATAATGATAAAAAATTAAAAAATTACTTACCCATATCGCCCCATATTCCTCCTGGAGGGAGAATGAGATCGGGATCACCTCGGAAGTCCATCCCGGCGTATGGCAACTGCTCCAATGCCGGTAGTTGTTGTTCCTACCATGTATAAAAGTCATCATCATACACACTTTGTACTATGTCTCCTCCTCCGTGACGGAGGAAGATGTCTCCCCACCGACTCAGCCTCGGCTGACGTGGATGTTTGACCTGTAGTGGTATAGCAGGGCTCATAGCTGGCACTCTCTCAAAGAAGAACGCTACTAGTATACTCACATAGCCGAAGTTCTTGTGTCTTCCCCTCTTACAGTCAGATAATTGCCTCTTCATGATGGGGGCAATTCCTGAGCACCAGTCATAGAGAGCGCCTCTAAAGCAATCAATTTCCACCATCATTTGATTCGTGGTGGCCATATGTAACCTGGATGACCCTGCAAGTCTCACAATAGTACTGGCCAATACCTGTAGAGTGAAATCCTGGATGTCTGCAATGAGAACACTGCTCCCTTTCTTTTGAGTACTTGGTATGCAGAACATGTCAACATAGTTTTGGACACTCAAGGGGTCCCTACCCCTACCAGTGCCCTCCAAGTTCATAGGTGCTTCCCATTGTGACAACCCGGTAATGAAGTAGATATATTCCACGGTAAGCTCTAAGGTCTCACCCTGAATATTGAACATACCCAACTCATGGTCCCAGTAATTGACCAAGAATTCCAATATGCGGACATTGGCCCGCATGGGTGAGGTACAAAAGAACTTCAGCAAACCACAAGTCCTCAATGCTTGTATGGTGGGCAAGCTTTGGAGCGCCGCATGATCCATTGCTTCATGTTCTCTCTCTCTCCACTCCAAAACCATGTTTCCTGGCAAAACCGTAGAATTTGGATTCAGTATTTCACAATCAAAATTTAAAAATTTTGTACATTTTTAAAGCTTTTCCCTTTTGAGCAGCATTCACGACTGTCCAATTGGACAACCCGCGAATGAAACGCGCATTCGCGACTCTCCTATGCAGCAACCCGTGAATGCGCACTGTGGTAGTTTTGGGCTGCTCATAAGTAATGAATTCACCATTAATTTTAAAATTTGCTTGGATCAAATTAAAGGGCTTAGGGTGTAGAGTTACCTGAAGGTGACGGGTCCTGATTCTGACAGTCCAATTGTCCTCGGCGATCGATTGAAGGTAGAGGGTATTCTTGCTCTTTATGGTTCAAAAAGTTCAAATGGTATGAAATGTTTTAATTTTCATTCTATTTATAGAAATAATATTTCAAAAAGTGTGTTTTTATCCTATAGTTTGAAATGCTAATTAACTAATGCCATACTTTTGTCCCCTGGAACAGGTTTATCGACTTTTACAGAATGTTGTTGCTCTAATAGGGTGGTTTCTCTATTTCCAACACATGTTGGCATCTTATCACTGCACATTAACCTTAGTATTTAACATTTTGCCATGGACTATGGTATTCTAAGCCATTAGTCCCTTGTATCTACCATTGTTCTTCCGTGGCTAGGGCCCTTATTCCATGAGTATAATCTTTATATGCCTTTGTCATCCTTTACTGCTCATGCCATCACTGTTTCAGGTCCAAGGGTGTCCTCTTAGCTATTTTTCACGCCAAATAGAGCATCTTCTGAACCTATTTTTACAAGCTATCCTTTTATAGGACTCCCCGTCCTTATAGAGTTTCTTTAGGCCCAGGTCTGACTCTTTCAAAACAGACTTGACTGCCGAGTTATCTTGTCCGTTCAAGATCGTTAAGAATATGTGAACGGGCATCCGCATTGGTGGTAGGTTATCTCTTTCTTGGACCATGCAGAATAATACGAGAAAGGATCACTCTCTTTTCTTTTGAATTGAGAAGAGTATTCTCAGGTATAGGTTTATCACTTTTCCGGACCTGAGGAACTAAATTTACGGAAAAGGAACACCCGGTTTGAGCTTAGTTTTCTCTTTTTCATGCTCTGGACCCAAACATGAAAAAGATTCCGAGTGTACTTTGTGTCTTTGTCATGCTCATTAAACACTAAAGAACAAAGCAACGAGTTTATTGTTGTAAGCCCCATTTCTCGTAACCAAATGGATCTTTCCAAGTGATCTTGCTTTCCTTCACACTCGTAAAACTCAAGCTATTTCTGTTGTTCTGGAAGGAGCGTTGGGTAGGTGGTAATTTAACCTTTTTCGGACCTCCCTGACTAAGTATGAAAAAGGTTCACCTTTTCTTCTTCAGAAGTTAAGAGAGTTCTTCTGTGGTTTGTTTTATACTTTTTCGGCCTCAAGAGACTAAATTGGATGAAAAAGGACCCCCCCTAGAGTCTTCTTTGGCATTTTCAGACTCTCTAAATGTGAAAATACCAGCTGAGCATGTACTAGTTCAGGCTCATTAAATCCACGAATCAATGTATCAAGCATTATTTTCCCATCTCTTCAAGCTTGTTAAAAAATGAAGAGGGAACCGAGTTTACTTTCCTGGACTCGTTAAAATTTAACAGGGAAGGTAAGGTAGAAGTTTTCTCTTGTTTTCAGTAATGGAAGCATGCCGTCCTTGAACATAGCACTCTTTTCTTTCCGATATCCATGTTTCAGTATACACTTGTGTTCAGCTATCACTTTGAGTTTCTTACTCCTCCTCTTGTCCATTATACCTGGGGAATCTGATCATGTCTCCTACATGACAGATAAGTCTAGTTGTTCTATCTATCCGTTGGATGCTTCCTTGGTTCATCTCTGTGTTGTGCTCACTGTTCAAGGACTATACTCAATGTCTGATCTATATCCTGATCCCATCATTGTTATATTTGTTATCTATTTGTGTCTCCCTTCTTTTGCCCAGTTCCTAGTCACTCTTGTGATCTGTTGGAGGATCTGTTGCCTTCCCTATCATAGCATGGTTCCATTTTCAGTACTTCCTGATGGCGAAGATCTAGAGTTTTGACGATCATACCTTAGGATTCACTTTCATCATTGGTGAATTCCTTTGCTTCAGTTGTCAATTATCACCTATTGGTTGAGAAACTGTTGAATCCTCTCCATGTTCGACTTTAGCTTACCCTTATTCACATGGCTTGGATTGTAATGGTTCTTTGGGATCCTTTATGAAGACCTTAGTTCACACTTATGGACTAAGTTGCGCAAGATTATGTTCGATCAAACTACACAGCTTCTAGATCTTTGAAGACTCATCATTATTGTATATTGTGGCTTCGATCCACCTTTGTAATATACATGGTTTTATACCAGTATCATATGATGTACTCAAATATTGTAAAGGAGTTAGTGTTCCAGTAAATTGAACATAGCATCCTCAGATGTAACTTTGTATATGACATTATTATGTATTTGTTTCAGGTACTCTCTCTGCTCCATTGGATTTCTGAGTTCTTCAACGCTAACTATTATAATGTATTTCGGCCATCGCTTCCCTCTCACCTCACACATTAGGGGGCATCTTTTATACACCTGAGTGGCACCTCTCCGTCCGAGTGCCGACATCCCTCATGTTGGCACACAAAAGGACACCTATGGATAGAGGTTTGCCCAAAACACTATAGCTTGGTTTATCATGAAATACATTCTCTCACCATCCACCTAGTTACTTTGTCATTTAACCATGTTGAGATGTATTCGCGACTTTCCTATTATACAACTTGCGCATCATTCGCGAGTCTCAGTTGTTATAGGTCGTGCATCTTTGTATTCGCGGGTTGCTCTTCTACTAAGCCGCGGATCATTCGCGGGTTTCTCTACTGCATACCCGCGCATATGTCTCAAACATTAAAAAATAAAAATTTTCGTTGATTGGAGATTAGTTAAGTCATTTAACTTAATTTCCTCAACTGCCACAACTTCCCCAACCTTCGAGAACTGCCTTATTTCACCCATATAAATACAGGCCTTGGGGAGAGTGTGGGTTACTTACACTTGGAGAGCAAAGTTATGCTGGTGGAGTTTATACAGAAGCTTTTGGAGCAGTTGAACTCAGAATCCTTTGGTTGCAGAGGAGTCCTTGTCTCAGACGCTGGGTTGTAACCTTAACTCTTTCCATTATTGATAATAAAGAGATTACTTCTTCCATATGTGTTTCATGTCTTGTGATTGGATGAATGTTTATATTTTAGTATGATATATGTTTTATCTAACCTGCTTATATGTACGTGAATCATCTTGTATCTGGAAGAGTGTTTCTTGACAGGTGAAAGAGAAACAATCCTGAAGATTCTGGAAGTGGAACAGAGAGGAAGAGAATAGCAAGGATCGAACTTCGTTTAACAAGTAAGTCCTTCTAACCCTCCTATTTCCTATTCTGTACTTTAAGAGTCAATTGTCTGCAAGTAATTGAGTATGTTGGTAACCCTGACCTTCGGTTATTAGGTGTATTATCCTGTACAACAAAAATGAAATTTCAAAAATCAAAATTTCCATCCCTTTTAATGAATTGATAAAAAAATAATGAATACAAAGAAAATATTGCTAAGACGGTAAAAACATAAGGAAAATACCAACCAAATACATTGGTGAATGATGATGCCCCTACCATTCTTCTTGGCCCTAGAGTAGTATATGTTAGTATAGAAGAAGTTCCACCTTGTTACGTAAGCTTAAATGTCCATGATATGATCCTTGATAATGCCATGCTTGATTCAAGAGCTTCACATAATTTGATTCCAAGGGTTGTAGTTAAAGGTTTGGCATTGGAGATCATAAGACCATATAAAGACTTGTTTTCCTTTGATTTTAGAAAGGTTAAGTGTTTGGGGTTGATTAAATATTTAGCGGTTACTCTTACCCAGATTCCAGATAAGAGTATCATTATGGATGTAGTGGTTGCATATATTCCCCCAAACTTTGGTATGTTGTTGTCTAGGTCTTGGCCTTCAAAGTTCAAATGAACCTTGCAGATGGATATGCTAGTATGCTACAATTCCACTTTTTGGAGAATATACAAAATTATATAGAGAAAAGAGGCTTTCCTATGTGGCAGTAGTCAAGATAAACCTAAAAATCATCCCATATATGCAGTAAGCACTGACCTAGGATCTTCTATTTTCTATAATGTTTTCCATTCTGAAGAAGAGCAACCAATGTCATACAAACAAGAAGAAAATGATTGTTTTTCCAAAAACAAGAAGCCCTTGAACAAAAATAGAGAGATGAAGGAGTGTGGACAATACACGTTGATGGGTCAATAAATAAATAAGGGGTTGGTGTAGGTGTCTAGATAATTTCTCTAGACAAAGAATTCATGGTATATTGTTTTAATTTAACTTTTGAATGTACAAATAATGCAGCTGAATACGAGGATTTGATTTTAGGGTTGAATGCATTAAAATATTTAAAATCAAATAAGATTGATGTACATAGAGATTCTGAGTTGGTGATTAATCAAGTAAATGGAAGTTATCAGACTAAGCATCCAAGGATGAGAGCTTACATAAATGAAGTCTGGGATATGCTTGGAAATTTTTTCAGTGAACGTAGAGTTATAGTGATTCCAAGAATACAAAATAAAATATCTGACTCTCTAGCTTTTGTTGCTGAAGCTTTCAAAATTCTTGTATATCAAAACATGAAATATGAAATTGAAGTTGTAAATAGGCCTTCTATTCTCAACAATTCAAAATATTGACAGGTTTTTGAAGACGATTTGCAGATTAAAAGATTTTTAGAAATGACAGATAAATTTGCTAACACAGTTATTGATGGAGAAAATCAAAATTTGAAAGATGTTGAAGGAAATGAAGAGTTTAGATTTGAAAATGACGAACAAGGAAAGCTCAAAGGTAAGATTGGTGGAAAGGACATCATTAAGCTCAAAAGCAATTTTATTCCAAGGGGACACATACCTTTAGATAAATTATTTGATAGAAATGATGTGGCAAAAAATCCCAAGATACAACCCCATGAAGATGAAATTGAGGATCATAATATTGGAACAGAGGATCACCCTCAGATAGTAAAGAAATTAAAATCTTTTCCAATAGAGGAGAAAAATAAATATGTTGAATTGATGAAGAATTTTTCTGATGTTTTTGCATGTAGTTATGAATATTTGAAAGAGTATGATACATCTATCATACATCATACAATTCCAATTAAATTAGGTGAAAAACCGTTTGGGAAAAAACTCGGGATGATAAACCCCATGTTACTTCTATTAATTGAAACAGAAGTCAAAAAGTCTTTTAAAGCTAAAATTATTGTGACACTCATATTTTCAAAGTGGGTAGCAAACTTAGTCCCTGTTAGGAATAAAAATGGTGAAATAAGACTGTGTGTTGATTTCAAAAATTTGAATAAAGTTTATTTGAAATATAATTATCCTTTCCTAAGATGGATCATATTTTACAGAAAGTTGTGGGAGAAAAAAATATCTATAATGGATGGTTTTTCAGGAAACAATCAGATTAAGGTAGACCTAGAAGATCAAGAGAAAACAAAATTTGCAACACCCTAGGGAACTTTTATGTATGCAAAATTTCCATTTGGGTTTATGAATGGAGGAGCAACATTTCAAAGGGAAATGGATATTGCATTTGTAGAAGAAAAAGACAAATTTGTAGTAAGTATATATGGATGATATCACAGTTTATTCAAAATATGATAGATATCATATCAAACCTTTGGAAATAAATGTATTCTTGAAGTGTAGAATGTTTGGCATATCTTTGAATCCCAAGAAATCAAAATTTTCCATGGAAGAAGGTAAATTGTTGGGCCATATAATATCAAAATCTAGAATTAAAATTGATTAGGATAGGGTGAAGGATATTCAGAAAGTGGAAATACCAAGGAACAAAAAGGATATTCAATCTTTCATTGGGTAGATAAATTTTCTGAAAATATTCATTCCAAGTTTTGCAGAAATTTTGAGAAATGTGACAAATATGTTGATAAAGGATAATGGCATTAAATGGACTTTTTAGGATAAAAAATTATTCAATGATATTAATAAAGCATTGACAGAGGCACCAATTTGTATTAGTCCATATTTATCAAAGGATTTTATTATCTTCTCTTTTGCTTCAGCGAATACCATAACTAGGGTGTTGTTACAAAAAAATGAAAAAATCATAGAAACCTGTTGCCTTCTTTAGTAATATTTTAAGAGACGTAAAGTTAAAATATGATATCAAGGAAAAGAAAGATTTTGCATTAATCAAGTCAGTGAAATATTTCAGAATTTACATTTTGCATTCACATATTCTTGCTTATGTGCCAAATAATGTTATAAATAATATTCTCACCCAGCCAGATCCTGAAGGAAAGAGAGCTAAATAGATTATAGTATTGTTGGATTATGACTTGGAGATTAAGCCTACAGAGTTGCTAAAAGGTCAAGGATCGACAAAATTGATGACTGATTCGAATTGTGAAACTTTGAAGACAATATATATTTTTTTCTTCTGATGTTTCAAGTGGGCCAAGCTCATATTTACAGGTGATCAAATTTTTCTCTGTATCTCTTAGCTATAGTTATGTTGTTTATGTTTTACAGAATCTACAGGCACCTCCATAACTAAGTAAGACTAGAGCCATATCTGTAAAATTGAAAGCAACAAAATTTTATATTCTAAATTAGTATTTGTATTGGAAGGATCCGAGGGTATTTTTCTAAATTGTTTGCTTGAAAATTAAGCCCAACAAACAATGAAAGAATTTCATCAGGGAGTGTGTGGAAGCCATCATTCATGGAAGGTAACAATCAATAAGATTCTAAGAGAAGGTTTTTATTGGACTACTATTTTTTTGATGTTTACAAAGAAGTTTCATCCTATCATGAGTGTCAGATATTTAATGGGAAAAGGAAACTTATGCGTTTAGTTTTGAATCCAATATGAGTGGAAACACCATTCCAACAATGGGGATTAGATTTTATTGCAGATATTAATCCTAAATATTTTGGTAAGCACAAATGGATTTTGATTGCTACTGATCATCTTACAAAATGGATTGAAGCTATACCTACTAGAAGAGCTACATATGCTATCATAATTGTTTTCTTGAAAATAATATTCTCTCAAGGTTTGGATGTCCTAGGAGGATAGTAATAGATAATGCATAGGCCTTTAATTCCAAGAAATTAATAATTTTATGTCATAAGTACCCTATCAATTTGAATAATTCAACTGCATATTATCCTAAGGGAAATGGGTTAGCCGAGTCTTCAAATAAAATTTTGGTAAGAATCATAAAGAAATTGTTAGAGGAAAATAAAAGAGCATGGCATACCAAACTTAAATATGCATTATGGGAAAACAAGATAAGTACAAAAAGGGCTATTGGCATGTGACCATTTCAGCTGGTATATGGAGCAAAGTTAATTTTTCTAGCTTCTTTGGGTTTACCAGTTATGAAGTTGTTGCAAGAATAGGATGAAGAGACAAATCACATGCAAATAATTATTAACTAGTTTATAGAGCTCCATCAAAATTTCCATCCCTTTTAATGGATTTCAAAAAATAATGAATACAGAGAAAATATTGCTAAGATGGTAAAAACAGAAGGAGAATACCAAACCTATAGATTGGAATTGAATGATGATGCCCTTACCATTATTCTTGGTCCTAGAGTAGAAGATGTTAGTATATAATAAGTTCCACCTTTTTATGTAAGCTTAAATGTACATGATATGCTCCTTCATAATGCCATTCTTGATTCAAGAGCTTCACATAATTTGATGCCAAGGGTTGTTGTTAAAAGTTTGGGGTTGGAGATCACAAGACCATATAAAGACTTGTTTTCCTTTGATTTTAGAAAGGTTAAATGTATGGGGTTGATTAAATATTTAGTGGTTACTCTTATCCAGATTCCAGCTAAGAGTATCATTATGGATGTAATGGTTGCATATCTTCCCCCAAAGTTGGGTATGTTATTGTCTAGGTCCCGGCCTTCAAAGTTGAAAGGAACCTTGCAGATGGATATCTTAGTATGCTACAATTCCACTTTTTGGAGAACATGAAATTATATAGATAAAATAGGCTTTCCTATGTGGTCAGTAGTCAAGATAAACTTGAAAATTATCCCATATATGTAGTAAACACTGACCTATGATCTTCTATTTCTATAATTTTTTCCATTCTGAAGAAGAGAAACCACTTTTAGATAAACAAGAAGAAAATGATTGTTTTTCCAAAAGAAAGAATCCTTTGACCAAAAATAGAGAGTTGAAGGAGTATGGGAAATACATTTTGATGGGTCAATAAATAAATAAGGGGTTGGTGCAGGTGTTTGGATAATTTCTCTAGGCAGATAATTCATGGTATATTCTTTTAATTTAACTTTTGAATGTATAAACAATGTAGCTGAATGCGAGGCTTTGATTTTAGGGTTGAATGCATTAAAATATTTAAAATCAAATTGGATTGATGTACATGGATATTCTGATTTGGTGATCAATAAAGTAAATGGAAGCTATCAGACTAAGCATCCAAGGATGAGAGCTTACAAAAATTAAGTCTATGACATTCTTGGAAAATTTTTCAGTGAATGCAGAGTTATAGTGATTCCAAGAATACATAATAAAATAGTTGACTCTCTAGCTTCTGTTGCTGGAGCTTTCAAAATGATTGTTTATATAAATAGGAAATATGAAATTGAAGTTGTAAATATTCCTTCTATTCCTTACAATTCAAAATATTGACAAGTTTTTGAAGATGATTTTTAGAAATTTTAGATGAATTTGCTAATACAATTACTGATGGAGAAAATTAGAATCAGAAAGATGTTGAAGGAAATGAAGCATTTACATTTGAAAATGAGGAACAAGGAAAGCTCGAAGGTATGATTTGTGGAAAGGACATTATTTAGCTCGAAAGTTAATTTTATTCCAAAGGGACTCATATTTTTAGAGAAATTATTTGATAGAAATGATGTAGCAAAAAATACCAAGATACAACCCCATGAAAATGAAATTGAGGATCATAATATTGGAACAGATGATTATTATTAAGATAGTAAAGATTTCAAAATATTTTCCAATAGAGGAGAAGAATAAATATGTTGAATTGATGAAGAATTTTTCCGATGTTTTTGCATGGAGTTATGAAGGTTTGAAAGAGTATGATACATCTATTATACATCATACAATTCCAATAAAACCAGGTGAAAAACCTTTCAGGAAAAATCTCGGGAAGATAAACCCCATGTTACTTCCATTAATTGGAAAAGAAGTAAAAACATTGTTTAGTGCCAAAATTATTGTCACACTCATATTTTCAAAGTGGGTAGAAAAATTAGTCCCTGTTAGAAAGAAAAAATGGTGAAATAAGACTCTGTGTTGATTTCAGAAATTTGAATAAAGTTTCTTTGAAAGATAATTATCCTTTTCCTAAGATGGATCATATTTTACAGAAAATTGTGGGAGAAAAAAATATCTATAATGGATGGTTTTTCAGGATACAATCAAATAAAGGTACCCCCATAAGATCAGGAGAAAACAACATTTACAGCACCCTAGGGAAATTTTTTGTATGCAAAAATTCCATTTGGGTTGATGAATGGAGGAGCAATATTTCAGAGGGCAATGGATATTTCAATTGCAAAAGAAAAGGACAAATTTGTAGTAAGTATATATGGATGATATCACAATTTATTCAAAATCTCATAGAGATTATATCAAACATTTGGAAAAAAGTATTCTTGAAGTGTAGAAGGTTTAACATATCTTTGAATCCTAAGAAATCAAAATTTTCCATATAAGAAGGTAAATTGTTGGGCCATATAATATCAAAATATGGAATTAAAATTGATAATGGCAGGTTGAAGGATATTCAAAAAGTGGAAATACCAAGGAAAAAAAAAGATTCAATCTTTGATTGGGTAGGTAAATTTTCTGAGAAGATTCAATCAAAGTTTTGCAGAAATTTTAAGAAATGTGACAAATATGTTGAGAAAGGATAATGACATTAAATGGATTTCAGAGGATAAAAAATCCTTAAATGATATTAAGAAAGCATTGAAAGAGGCACATGTTTTGATTAATCCATACTTCTCAAAGGATTTTATTACCTTCTCTTTTTCTTCAACAAATACCATAACTAGGGTGTTGTTACAGAAAAATCAGAAAAATTCTTAGCAACCTATTGCATTCTTGTTGATGTATAGAAAAATACCAGGTAACAAGCAGTAGGGATTCTCCTCAGTGAACAATACCTATTAGATCATACACTATTTGATCGAGGGAATCTATCTGGTTCACGGTTCCGGCTACCATAGATTAATTTCTTTAATATTTTACTGGTTACGGCCCAGTCCATCATCTATAAGATTTTTGTTTAAAGAATGATATGCAGGTGCCTAATCTAAATGCAGGTCTAATAAATATCTAAAACTAAACTATTCTATGCCCGAATAGAGAGAAAATTTAGAGTTCAGAGTAATATACTGTAAATGCTCATAAATGTCTAACAGATAGCTGTACCAACACAATAATCACATTCACAACAGAAAGAATACAAGAGGTAGATCTAATATAATTAAACCATTTATTACCCAATCAACATAGACATTTATACAGACAACAAACATTCATGACCAAGGAAATAGTTCCAGGTGGTTAGAACAATCTCACTGTATGATGTACAGAAGAAAGAATAAATAGTTCTATAGTATGCATTCCACACATTCTGATTAAATATCTACGCATGCCCTTTGTTCTAGCAAAATGATCCTTCTTATTAGCAAAGAGGTAGCTCTTTTACAACAATAGTCCAGAATTCTTTCACCAGGGAAAAGTCTCTACTATGGTGCTCTACACCCCTATTTATACTAACTCTATCCATCAACCAAGAGATTCCCAGGCTTCTTATTCACCCACCTTGATGAATTTAATGATTTAAAAAAAAAACAAATGAAAACAAATTACGTAGGTCTTGCCTTGATGGAAATACACATCCGTTTATTTTTTTGACATCTTTTAAACCAATTTCGAGGTCCTCCATCTTACTAATATTTGTTCATGTTCTCATTGCCAAATCAACCTGAACCGCTGAACAAGTTTCCACCAAGTTATCTGCCATTCGAACTTTAAGCCTCTACCATATTCTGTAGATATTCAAAGTTCATCAATCCATGCATGTTGAATCAACGGAATTTTTCTATGCCATATATCTAATTCCAAGCAGATCTCAGTCATTGTTATATGCAGTCCTTTAACCAATTACGCATATTTCAAAAGTTATTTTCCATGAGCATGTTGAATTAGGGAAATGCAGGTCCACCATCGATATGAATCCACCTTTGATCTTGGCCATTGAAATATGTATCCCTTTAACCAATTCCACAGATCCGAGAGATTTGTTTCATTCATGCAAGTTAAAACGACAGAGTTCTTCAGGACCATAGATATGTATCTACCATAAATCTCATCCATTGAAAACTACAACCTTTACCCGATATTGTAATCACCCATCCTAGTTTGGTGAACCATAGTAATTGTAATACATAAAGAGAACATCATGAGAGATATATTTGATTTGGAAACAACAATAATTTTTCAATGGTGAATGTAAATAATCACCATACTTTCAATTGTAAGTTTAATGATATGTGTTGTTTATTTAAACAGAACAAAAACATGATGATTACCTCCCTGTTAATCAAGAAAAATATTTAGTTTAAGTTTCGGGAGAAATATTTCTCAGTTTCCCCACTAATTCACAGTAAAAAACAACACAGAGGTTGGATGGCTCAAATCATCTCAAAGATGGATCGGGTCTGATTTGAACCATTAGATCATGCAGCCTTGATGGCTCCTTTCTGCCTCTGCCCTTCCAAAAAGAGAAAATTGGGTTCACCAATTTTATCAAGTTAAAATTCTACTTTTCTTCCTTCGCTTTTTCGCTTCTACACTTCAGGAAAGTGGAAATCGATATTTCCAATATGTTTGAAATTTAAACTCAATCTTTTTTCTTTTGCACTTCCAGAAAGTAGAAACGGGAAAGAGGATCTCCAAGCTTTTCAAGTTTAAAATTATACCTTTCCTCCTTCGCCTTTCCGAAGGAAGAAATCAGAAAGTGGAAAGTCAATCTTTTATGAAATGAAACTTTGTCTTTTCCACTTCCACTTTTCCCTGGCCATTGATTTTATTTCGGAGTCATCCTTAGCCATTGATCTGAGACTAAATTTGTGGGTTGTCGACTTGACAAATTACATTCTAACTTCCGCAACTTGGATTTTTGTGACAACCTTTCCGCATCGTCAATCTATACAGGATATTCTGGACTGTTGATCTCAGACTGCGGAAAGCAGAAGGCGGGACTCTAACTTTTCCATGACCAAAATTCTAACTTTTTCACCTCTGATTTTTTACTTCCTCCCTTTCAATTCTTTCTGAGCCACTGATCTATGAGGAATATTTCTAAACCGTCGATCTATGCAGAATTCGGAAATCAGGATTCCAACCTTTTCTTGACCAAAACATGCATCTTCCACTTATGCTTTTCCACTTCCTCCCTTCCGCTTTCGCCTTTTGAAAAGAGGAAATTGGAAAGTAGAAAATCAATCTTTCATGAGGTTCAAACCTTAACTTTCTGCTTCTTCCTTTCTGCTTCCTCCTTTTGCAGAATGAAGAAATTGGAATTTGGATTGTCCAATTTTCATGAAGTTCAAACTTTAACTTTTCGGATCCGCCTTTTCTTTTACAATATTCCGAGTTGTTGATTTGCACATAAACCTTCTGGACCGTTGGATCTTTATGGAAGGCGGAAGGCATATTTGCAAGTTTTTTGTAAGAAAAACTTGGCTTTTTTGACTTTGCCTTTCCTCTCTCACCATTTCTTGGCCGTTGGATCTAGATTAGAGTGATTCTCAGCTGTTGATCTTAAATCAAAAGTGGATTTTCTTGTAAGTCTAGTTTCCAAGCTTGCACCTAAGGATCCTTTTAACATAAATGACACTTCAAGTGTAGGAAAATCCTTTTGCTCGATCTTCTAGGAAAGACTGGGTATGCAGGGAGGGTTTATTTGAGTTGGGAAACAAGTGTAAAAAAAAAATGAAAGGAGGCGCCCTAAAATGTAAAATTTTGGGGAAGCAATTGTGGGGACAACAATTGGCGACTAACTGGTGAATACAGCTCTATGAAAATAACCTTCTTTGAACAACAAGAGTGCCATATGGTACTGTACTATGCATGTTCAATGATTACTTACAATAATTTCTCGAGGCTTCTTTAAGCCAGATTGACTCAGGGATGCAACTTTCAAGCATCACATTTGATACCATTTCTTTGGAAGTAAGGAAACCAAGGATTTAGTGTCTTGATAACTCTCCTCAATTCAAAGTATGAAGTTCATTTTACCCCCTATCTTTAAGTTTCCATCATATAAGACTCCATAGGATTGTAACAGAGTAATACAGATGTATTCATTTGTTCCTCATTTCCATGCTATAAGCATTCTTTTGATGCTTTCTTTATGACTGAGAAAGTCTTCTGAGTCTTCCTTTTACTTTGACAATTTGGTACAGGTTCTTCCATCCATAATGCCCATTTTTGTGAGTGAAAAATTTGTTTGCTTATCATGCTCACGGACAGAGAAGAACTGTGCTTGTCTTTGCTATTTTGACAGCCCTATTGTTCTGATGATTTATTTCTTTAGCATCATTTCTTTAATTGAAGAATGAATATTTCAGAAAATTGAATTTTCAATCTAATCCTTTTGGCCTTTTTTGATTTGTAGCAATGGGATCATTTTGAATACCATACATCCTTCAAAACTGCTTCCTTTCCATGTGTCCATCATGATATGCTTTCTGAGACAGGTATTAATGTGAGAATGGATGAAACCCCAAAATAGTACTCTATACCTCATGAGTCTTGGTTATTTAACAGGGGTTATAACGATTCAAATGTGATTTTGAAGAGTATCTTCCCTTTCCATCATCTGTCGATAGTTAAAGAATCTCATTATGATCGAAATTTATCATTTTCTCTTTCCCATAAGCAATTCCCGACATCCAAATATTTCGATTTTAATCAGATGCCTATACTTCCAAGAACCAAAAATTGAGCTAGTTTATTAAAATAAAACAAACTAAGGCTATGAAATAAGATGAAACAAACATGAAAATAAACAACTGGAAAACAAGATCAATAAAAGCAAGTTTATTTATGTACAAGGGTTTCTAGATTCTAGGTAAAGTACTACTTGAGAACAAAACCAAGCTTCCTCAACTCCTTTTGGATCAAAGGCTTCAGTTTAGGGTGTGTTTCTCTGAGTTGTTTCTGAAAAGGATTTTGTCCAGAATTACCAAAAAATTTCATATCCATTTTCAGACCCGGTGCTTCATACTCAACAGTTTCATTAGTGCATTCCACATCAAAATATAGAATCCACCACATATCTTCTAAATCTACTATGTTACAATCAATATCATCAACCCATGAGAATTGAAGGAGATAAGACTTTGTGTCTAATTCACATCTGGTTTGTTTAGCTTGCTGATTTTCTAGTTCAAGATCCAAAAAGTGATTTCCCAAAACTGAATACAAGAAGTTCACAGGTTTATTCTTCACTTCTAACTGAGTTACATTATATGTCATGTCTGGTTCCCTCAGTATTTTAATTTGGTTTTGAGTATTATTGTATAGTAGCCACATGTGATACCAATCAATTGAAAAATATCCATTAAGTTTCATTTGCTAGTCCCTACTTAAAATTAATCCATATGCTTCTGATATATCCACTACCATAACATCTATAAACTGACAAACTCTGGGATTTGTAGATAATCAAACCAAATAATCTTTCATTTGCCCTATGACTTTAACAACAGATCTTTTTGGTTGAACTATCTGAGATGGGGATGGTGCAGGTTGGCCATTAATATTTTTACATATTGAAAGTGGCATGACATTTGATGAAGACCCATAATCTACAAAAGAATTATGCACATTATGATTACAAATTTCAAATGACAGCAGAAAAGGTAAAGTATGAGATCTATATTCTCCTCCAATGCTTGCTTCATTTACTTCATCATTAGATTTAATAGCTTCTGGGACAGTTGAGCTATGGATTAAAATCTTCTAGAAGTTTCTTCCTTTGCTGAGGAAAATTACATAATTAAAATAAAGAGACGTTTTTCTTTGTTTTCTTAATGTCTTCTACAATATCATACCCCATACCCTATTCTTTAGTATTCTCTGTTCTATTTTCCAAAGTTTCCACATGTTTATTAATTATTGTCCTCATTGACGTGTCAACTACTGGGATCATCCCTTTCATATTTAATGGATTAATTGTAGGTGTTGTTTGAGTATTACTGAGAAATTTCTTCATGTTTGATTTAAAATTCTTTATTTTAGGCAATAACAAAATTTCATCCACCACTAGGCATTTAATTTTAGTCATGACATTAACTGATGACACTTGCATTTCCTCAGTATATTGATCTTCGCTAAGCCCCAAAGTAGGTGCCCAATCCCATGATACCATAGTAGTTTCTTCATTTGTTTGTTCTGGATTATTAGTTTGGGTTCACTCTTCTTCAGGATTTGGTAGTTGGGTATCTAATAAATGATTCATAACCCGAGTCATTGAATTAATCCATTGTGGATTTTTTTTTCAGAATGATGTTCTTGGTGAAAAGTACTCAAGTGATCCATGCCTACTTCATTAAAACTAAACACAACAGAATTATGCAAAGGTGGTTGGGGCTGTTCACTCTCTTCCCTTTTCTTGTGATAAGGGTTGAATGGCTTTCTATATGGACTTACTCCTTTATCCTTTTCCAAGTCCACCACCTTTTTTGACAATTTATGCACCATCTTCACAACATTATCTAGATCATTAGAGTGTTCTTGTTTGGGCTTAGTTAACAACAAAGGAATTTTTCTTGTGGTATGTTTCAACTCAATTTCTAGAGTATTACTTGCTATACTATCTAGATCTTCCTCTACTTTCTTGGCTTCATCATAGTTTTCTACCAATGTGAATTTACCAGACCTTTTTACAAACATTGTTATTGGAAGATAAAGTGCTGTAGTATAATATTCTACTAGAGACTCTTCAGCTAGTCTTGTTGCATCACTAAATATATTCAATAAAGTGGTGAATCTTTGATTAAAGTCTTGGACCTTTTCTTTATCTCCCATCCTCATAGACATTCATTATTTCATGAGAGTGGCTATAGTTTTTTGGTTGCCAAATTTACCTAAGAATGCCTTTACAAAACCATCCCAATTTAATATTGACTCAGCTTACAAACTAAAATACCATGATAATGTTTTAGGTTCAAAGGTATACTAAAAAAGTCTACCAAAAACATCTTAATGTTCAACATTTAAATTATTCAAAGCTAGATAAAAAACCTGTAGGTGATCTTCAACAGAAACACCCTTTCTAGGATCAAATCTTGGTAAAACCTTTTCTGGGTGTTTGGGTAAGTCATGCAATGGAGCATCCAGGTTGAGTGGCATTCTTGCTCTCCATGCAAGTCAATTTACAGCTGCTATGATTCTAGGTGGAGATTGTGGAATAATGAAACTGTAGGGGACTATGGATCTAATTGATCCAGAGGATGAACAATTTGTTGAATGGATAGGTTTACCAATTCTTCCAAATTTTCCGTAATAATTGAAACCTTAATGTATGATGGTACTTTCTTGGAAGCTTTCCTTCTAGGTAAAGAAGAAATAATTTTTAACCCCTCGATTTTCTTGACGTAGGATCTTGTTTGTCTCCTAAACAGATCTACTTCTTCAAATGGGAAAATATACAAATGTTATGATTTTTCTTTCCCAGAACTTGTCTATTCTTGTTCTTAAAATTTAGGAATAAAATCTCCGGGGAAAGTATTTTCGGATGATGTCCCAGTGTAATCTTCTCTAAAAATCAAATTTCCTCTACCAGCCATGCACGGGCTGGTGGCCTCCTTCTAGCCCTAATTTTGTTGATGCCTCGAAAAATACCAGGTACTAAGTAGTAGGAATTCTCCCTCGTGAACAATCCCAATTAGATCAGACACCATTTGGCATGGGGAATCCACCCGGTTCACAGTGCCAGCTACCGTATATTAAGTTCTTTAATATTTTACCAATTACGACCTAGTCCACCGTTTATAATATTTTTTCTTAAAGAATGATATGGAGGTTCCTAAGCTAAATTTAGGTCTAATGTAGATCTAAAACTAAACTGTTCTATCCCCAGACATGGAGCAAATTTAGAGTTCAGAGTAATATACCGTAAATGCTCATAAATGTCTAATAGATAGCTATACCAACACAATAATCACATTCTCAACAGAGATAATACCAGAGGTAGCTCTAATATAATTAAACCATTTATTACCCTGTCAACACAGACATTTATATAGACAATAGACATTCATGACCAATGAAATAGCTTTAGAAGGTTAGAATGATATCAGTGTATGATGTACATAAGCAAGAAGAAATAGTTATACAGTATGTATTCCACACATTCCGATTAAATCTCTCTGCAAGCCCTTTGTTCCAGCAAAATGATCCTTCTTTTTAGCAAAGAGGTAGCTCATCTACAACAATAGTCCAAAATTATTTCACCAGAAAAAAGTCCCTACTATGGTGCTTTGCACCCCTATCTATACTAACTTTATCCATCACCCAAGAAATTCCCAGGCTTCTTATTCGCCCACCTGGCTGAATCTAACGATTTAAAAAACAAACAAATTACACAGGTCTTTCGCTGATGGAAATACACGCTCCTTTATTTTTCCTTCATCTTTAAACCAATTTTGTGGTCCTTCATTTTACTAATATTTGTTCATGTTCTCATTTCCAAATCAACCTGGGTCGTTGAACAATTTCTGCCAAGATATCCACCTTTCAAACTTTAAGCCTATACCATATTCCAGGGATCTCCAAAGTTCATTAATCCATGAATGAGGAATCAACAAAATTTTTCTCTGTCGTAGATTTATTTTCGAGCATATCTCATACGTTGATCTATGCATCCCTTTAACCAATTCCACATATTTCAAAAGTTATTTTCCACAAGCATGTTGAATCAACGAAATGCACTTCCACCATCGATCTGACTCCATCTTTGATCTTGGACATTGAAATATGTATCCCTTTAACCAATTCCATGGATATGTGAGATTTATTTCATTCATGCAAGTTAAAGCAACAGAATTCTTCAGGATCATAGATTTGTATCAGCCATGAATCTCAACCGATGAAAACTACAACCTTTATCCAATCTCGCAATTGACCATCCTAATTTGGTGAACCATAGTACATGTAATACATAAAGAGAACATCATGAGAGATATATTTGATCTAGAAACAACAATAATTTGTCAATGGTGACTGTAACTAATCACCGCAATTTCAATTGTAAGTTTAATGACATGTGTCATTTATTTAAACATAACAAAAGCATGATGATTAGTGCCCTGTTAAGAAAGAAAAATATTTAGTTTAAGTTTCCGGAGTAAGGTTTCTCAGTTTCCCCACTGATTCATAGTAAAAAAAAAAATATAGGTTGGATGGCTTAGATCATCTCAAAGATGGATCAGGTTTGATTTGAATCGTTAGATCATGCAACCTTGATAGCTCCTTTCTTCCCCCTCCCTTTCAGAAAGTGAAAATTGGGTTCGCCAATTTTATCAAGTTAAAATTCTACTTTTTCACCTCCGTATTTCCGCTTCCACACTTCTGGAAAGCATAAAATAGAAATTGGTCTTGCCAATATGTTCGAAATTTAAACTCAATCCTTCTGCTTCTGCACTCTTAGAAAGTATAAATTAGAAAGTGGATCTCCAACCTTTTCAACATTAAAATTCTACCTTTTCTCCCCCGCCTTTCCAAAGGCAAAAATTGTAAAACAAAAAAGTCAATCTTTTCTGAAAATAAACTTTGGCTTTTCCACTTCCCCTTTTCCCTGGCCGTTGTTTTTATTCTGGAATCATCCTTACCTGTTGATATGAGACTAAATTTGTGGGATGCGGATTTTCCAAATTACATTCTAACTTCTATGACTTGGATTTCCTTGACAACCTTTCCGCACCGTCGATTTATGCGGGCAATTCTAGACCATTGATTTGAGACTGCGAAAAGCTGAAGGAGGGACTCTAACTTTTCCATGACCAAAATTCTATCTTTCTGCCTCCTCTTTTCTACTTCCGCCCTTATGATTCTTTCTAAGCCGTTGATCTATGCGGAATATTTCTTTTTGTTCTTCACCAAAACCTACATCTTCTACTTTCGCTTCCACCTTTCGGAAAGTAGAAATCAGAAAGTAGAAAATCAATCTTTCACAAGGTTCAAACCTTAACTTTTTGCTTTCACCTTTTGCAGAAAGTGGAAATCAGAAGTCAGATTGTCCAATTTTCACGAAGTTCAAACATTAACTTTCTGCCTCCGCCTTTTCTTTTCCACCTTTTTGAGCAGTTGATTTACGTGGAAAAATTCTAGATCGTTGGATCTTTGTAGAAGTTGGATTTGCATCTTTTTCATAAGCGAAGCTTGGCTTTTCTGACTCTGTCTTTTTTCTCCTACCATTTCTTGGTTGTTGGATCTTGATCAGAGCAATTCTCAACCGTTTATCTTAAATCAAAAGCAGATTTTCTTGTAAGGCTAGTTTCCAAGATTGTGCCTAAGGATCCATTTAACAAAAATGACACTTCGGGCTTAGGAAAATCCTTTTGCTCGAGCTTCGAGGAAATATTGGGTATGCAGGGAGTGTTTATCTGAGTTGGGAAACAAGTGTAAAAATAAAAAAATGAAAGTAGGGGCCCTAAAATGTAAAATTTTGGGGAAGTAGTTGCAACAACAACAATTCTTTAGTAATATTTTGAGAGATGCAGAGTTAAAATATGATATCATGGAAAATAAAGCTTATGTATTAATCAAGTCACTGAAAGATTTTGGAATTTCCATTTTGTATTCACATATTCTTGCTTTTGTGCCAAATAATTTTTTACAAAATATTCTCACCCAGCCAGATCCTGAAGTAAATAAAGATAAATGGATTGCAGTATTGTTGGATTATGAATTGGATATTAAGCCAATGAAGTTGGTAAAAGGTCAAGTCTTGGAAAAATTGATGACTGATTCAATTATTTTTTTCCTGATGTTTCAAGTGGGCCAAGCTCATATTTATAGGTGATCAAAGTTTTTTCTCTATCTCCTTGGTTTAGTGATGTTGTTTATGTTTTATAGAATCTGCAAGCACCTCCAGAAATAATCAAGACTAGATCTAGATCTAAAAAATTGAAAGCAACAAAATTTTGTATTCTAAATCAGTATTTGTATTGGAAGGATCCTGGGGGTATTTTTATAAATTGTTTGCTTGAAAATCAAGGCCAACAAACAATGAAATAATTCCACTAGGGAGTGTGTGGAAGTCATCATTCATGGAAAGTAACATACAATAAGATTCTAAGAGAAGGTTTTTATTGGACTACTCTTTTTCTGATGTGTGCAAAGAAGTTTTAGCTTGTCATGAGTTTCATATCTTTGATGGGAAAAGGAAACTTATTCCTTTACCTTTGAATCCAATCTCAGTGGAAGCACCATTCCAATAATGGGGATTATATTTTATGGTATAGAATAATCCTAACTCTTTTGGTAAGCACAAATGGATTTTGATTGCTACTAACTATTTTACAAAATGGATTGAAGCTATACCTACTAGAAGAGATACAAATGCTGTCATAATTGATTTTCTTGAAAATAATATTTTGTCTAGGTTTGGATGTCCTAGGAGGATAGTAATAGTTAATGCATAGGCCTTTAATACCAAGAAATTAATCAGTTTAAAAATAAGTACCATATAAAATTGAATCATTCAACTGCATATTATCCTTAGGGAAACAGGTTAGTCGAGTCTTCGGATAAAAGTTTGGTAAGAATCATAAAAAAATGTTGGAGGAAAATAAAAGAGCATGGAATACCAAGCTTAAATATGCATTATGGGAAAACATGATAAGTACAAAAAGGTCTATTGGCCTATCACCATTTCAGCTGGTATATGGAGCAGAGTTAATTTTTCTAGGTTCTTTGGGTTTACTAGTTATTAAGTTATTGCAGGAACAAGATGAAGAGATAAACCACATGCAGAGAAGGATTAACCAGTTTATAGAGCTCAATGAAATTTTCCATCCCTTTTAATGAATTGCTAAAAGATAATGAATATAGATAAAAATTGCTAAGATGGTGAAAAAAGAAGGAGAATACCAACGATATACATTGGAATTGAATGATGATGCCCTTACCATTGTTCTTGGTCCTAGAGTAGAAGATGTTAGTATAGAAGAAGTTCCACCATTTTTTATGTAATATTAAATGTCCATGATATGATCCTTCATAATGCCATGCTTGATTCCATAGCTTCACATAATTTGGCGCCAAGGAATGTAGTTAAAATTTTGGGGTTGGATATCACAAGAACATATAAAGACTTATTTTCCTTTGATTCTAGAAAGGTTAATTTTTTGGGGTTGATTAAATATTTAGTGGTTACTCTTACCCAGATTCAAGTTGAGAGTATCATTATGGATGTAGTGGTTGCATATATTCCCCCAAATTTGGGTATGTTGTTGTCTAGGTCTTGGCCTTCAAAGTTGAAAGGAAACTTGTAGTTGGATATGTTAGTATGCTACAATTCCACTTTTTGGAGAATACATAAAATTATATAGAGAAACAAGGCTTTCCTATGTGGTCAGTAGTCAAGATAAATCTGAAAACCGCCCCATATATGCAGTAAACACTCACCTAGGATCTTCTATTTTCTATAATGTTTTCCATTCTAAAGAAGAGCAACTAGTGTCAGACAAACAAGAGGAAAATTATTTTTTTGCCATAAAACAAGAATCCCTTCAACAAAAATAGATATCTAAAGGAGTGTGGACAATACATTTTGATGGGTCAATAAATAAATAAGGGGTTGGTGTAGATGTCTGGATAATTTCTCTAGATAGAGAAATCATGGTATATGCTTTTAATTTAACTTTGGAATGTACAAATAATGTAGTTGAATACGAGGCTTTGATTTTAGGGTTGAATGCATTAAAATATTCAAAATAAAATAGGATTGATATACATGGATATTCTGAGTTGGTGATCAATCAAGTAAATGGAAGTTATCAAACTAAGCATCCAAGGATGAGAGATTAAAGAAAAGAAGTCTAGGATATGCTTGGGATTTTTTTCAGTGAACGTAGAGTTATAGTGATTTGAAGAATACATAATAAAATAGCTGACTCTCTAGGTTCTACTGTTGGAGCTTTCAAAATTATTGTTTATCCAAACATGAAATATGAAATTGAAGTTGTAAATAGGCCTTCTATTCCTAAAAATTCAAAATATTAGCAATTTTTTGAAGATGATTTGTAGATTAAAATATTTTTAGAAATTCTAGATGATTTTTCTAATAAAATTATTGATGGAGAAAATCAGAATCTGAAATATCTTGAAGGAAATGAAGAGTTTACATTTGAAAATGAGGAACAAGGAAAACCCAAAGGTATGATTGGTGGAAAGGATATTACTCAGCTCAAAAGTAATATTATTTCAAAGGGACTGATACCTTTAGAGTAATTATTTGATATAAATGATGTATCAAAAAATCCGAAGATACAACCCCATGAAGACGAAATTGAGCATCATAATATTGGAACAAAGGATCATCCTAAGATAGTAAATATTTCAAAATATTTGCCAATAGAGGAGAAGAATAAATATGTTGAATTGATGAATATTTTTTCTAATATTTTTGCATTGAGTTATGAATATTTGAAAGAGTATGATACATCTATCATACATCATACAATTCCAATAAAACCAGGTGAAAAACCTTTCAGGAAAAAACTCGAGAGGATAAACTCCATGTCACTTCCAATAACTAAAAAAGAAGTCAAAAAGTTATTTAATGCCAAAATTATTGTCACGCTCATATTTTCAAAGTGCGTAGCAAACTTAGTCCATGTTAGGAAGAAAAATGGTGAAATAAGTTTGTATGTTCATTTCAGAAATTTGAATAAAGTTTCTTTGAAATATAATTATCCTTTTCCTAAGATGGATCATATTTTACAGAAAGTTGTGGGATAAAAAAAGTCTATAATGGATGGTTTTTCTGGATACAATTAGATAAAGGTATACCCAAAATATCAGGATAAAACAACATTTACAACACCCTAGGGAAATTTTACGTATGCAAAAATGCCATTTGAGTTGATGAATGGAGGAGCAACATTTCAGAGGGAAATGGATATTGCATTTGCAAAAGAAAAGTACAAATTTGTAGTAAGTACATATGGATGATATCACAATTTATTCAAAATCTGATAGAGATCATATCAAACATTTGGAAAAAAATATTCTTAAAGTGTAGAAGGATTGGCGTATATTTGAATCCTAAGAAATAAAAATTTTCCATGCAAGAAGGCAAATTGTTGGGCCATACAATATCAAAAGATGGAATTAAAACTGATCATGACAGGGTGAAGGATATTTAGAAAGTGGAAATACCAAGGAACAAAACAGAGATTCAATCTTTCATTGGGTAGGTAATTTTTCTAAGAAGATTCATTCCAAGTTTTGCAGAAATTTTGAGAAATGTGAAAAATATGTTGAGAAAGGATAATGACATTAAATGGAAGTCGGAGGATAAACAATCCTTCAATGATATTAATAAATCATTAATAGAGGCACCTGTTTTGATTATTCCATATTTCTCAAAGGATTTTATTATCTTCTCTTTTTCTTTAGTGAATACCATAGCTAGGGTGTTGTTACAAAAAAATAAAAAAATATGATAGCAACCTATTGCATTCTTTAGTAATATGTTGAGAGATGTAGAGTTAAAATATGATACCATGGAAAAGGAAGATTATGCATTAATCAAGCCACTGAAATATTTCAGAATTTACATTTTGCATTCACATATTCTTTCTTATATACCAAATAATGTTATAAAGAATATTGTCACCCAGTCAGATCCTAAAGGAAAGATAACTAAATGGATTGCAGTATTGTTGGATTAGGGCTTGGAGATTAAGCCCATGGAGTTGGTAAAAGGTCAAGGATTGGAAAAATTGATGACTGATTCGAATTGTGAATCTTTGAAGACAATTATTTATTTATTTATTTACTTTTTCTGATATTTAAAGTGGGCCAAGCTCATATTTACAGGAGATCAAAGTTTTCTCTCTATATCCTTGGTATAGTGATGTTGTTTATGTGTTACAAAATCTACAAGCACCCCCATACCTAAGCAAGACTAGATCCAAATCTGTAAAATTGAAAGCAACAAAATTTTGTATTCTAAATAAGTATTTGTATTGGAAGGATATGGGGGGTATTTTTCTAAATTGTTTTCTTGAAAATGAATCCCAACAAACAATGAAATAATTTCATCAGGGAGTGTGTGGAAGCCATCATTCATGGAAAGTAACAGTCAATAAGAGTCTAAGAGAAGGTTTTTATTGGCCTACTATTTTTTTATTTTTACAAAGAAGTTTCAGCCCGTCATGAGTGTCAGATATTTGATGGGAAAAGGAAACTTATGCATTTACCTTTGAATCCAATCTCAGTGGAAGCACCATTATAGTAATGGGGATTATGTTTTATTGTAGAAATTAATCCTAACTGTCTTGGTAAGCACAAATGGATTTTGAATGATACTGACTATTTTACAAAATGGATTGAAGCTATACCTACTAGAAAAGCTATAGATGTGGTCATAATTGATTTTATTGAAAATAATATTCTATCTAGGTTTGGATGTCCTAGGAGGATAGTAATAGATAATCCACAGGCCTTTAAGTCCAAGAAATTAATCATTTTATGTCATAAGTACCATATAAATTTGAATCATTCAACTACATATTATCCTTACGGAAATGGGTTAGCTGAGTCTTCAAATAAAAGTTTGGTAAGAATCATAAATAAATTGTTGGAGGAAAATAAAAGAGTATGGCATACCAATATTAAATATGCATCATGGGAAAACAATGATAAGTACAAAAAGGGCAATTGGCATGTCACCATTTCAGCCAGTATATGGAGTAGAGTTAATTTTTCTAGTTTCTTTGGGTTTACTAGTTATGAAGTTTTTGTAGGAACATGATGAAGAGACAAACCACATGCAAAGAAGGATTAACTAGTTTATAGAGCTCCATCAAATGAGAGAAAATTCATATGAAAAGGTCCAGGTGCATCAGGAGAAGATGACGAGAACTTTTGACAGGAAAGTCAAAGAAGGGAATTTCCAGATAAATAACTTAGTTCTAAAGTGGGATGTGAGGAAGGAAGATAAAAATGGTAAATTTGATAACCTATGGAAAGGTCCTTATATTATTGCTACATATCGAGGAGACAATAGTTTTATTTTGCAAAATCAAAGTGGGGTTGACATTGGAAGAGGTTCGAAGAATGGAATATTCCTCAAGCATTATCTTTCTTGAATACATGGGTAAATTTGTACATTAGTTGTATATATTTATTGTTTGAAGTTGAGTATGAATGGTAGGTTGAAGGATTTGAAGCTCAAAGTTGAAGGCCCTAAGATCTGGAGGTTGTCATTTAAAAAAAAATGTATAGAGAAAAAGAAAAAAAGAAAAAATAGTTTTTTTAGTTTTATTTATGACCTGTATAGAACATATGGTGTTAATGGCACTGATTTGCAGTTTCCTTTCTAGCTTGTTGGGAGGATAGAATCCCCAGTTCGAGCAAGTTGTTAGCATATTTTTTGTTTCATAAGGTTTAGAGGAGCTTAAGGTAAAGAAAAATGATAATGTTTCAAACTTTGTTGATATGACTGCAGATCTAACAGATTTTGGGTGCCTAAAGGGAAGACCAAGTTTTCCATGGAAAGATATGCTGGATTTAAAAGTGAATAAGGTGAATAGACGAAACACCTTTATCATTTTGGGAAGAAATTGATGGTACATATCAGAAGTGCGATGAGATAAACAACAAACAGGGGATCCGCTAAGTGAAAATGCTCAGTTTATAACATGGAGAGAAATTGGTGAAATGATCATTGGCTCCGTTAATGTTCGGATGTGATTGATGGTGCATGATTGGAGGGGAATGAAATTGATGGTTGGAGTGCATTTCGTGCTCTCAACTTGTAAGGAGTGCATAACAGGAGAAGGGTAGCAAATTTTTTATCGCCTGTCATGTGATGAGCACATAATCATTTTGCTGGAAGAAAAGTGTTAAGGAGAAACCACCTCCCATGATCTTGAAACAACCCTTGGGGAATATTATACAAGTAAAGACACATGGAAATACAAAATTTTTCTTTTGTACCCGAGGAAAAACGTGCCTACATATTTGGAATCCAAGTCAGACTTGATTTTTCTAGCTGTCATTTGCCAGGAAGGAAACATATGTTAACCCACCAAATTATTTTTAAAATGGAAGGAGAAGGTGAAGTCGAAGTGCAGGTCAAAGAGTTCAATAAACCATATGAAATTTTTGAAGATAGGGATGGGGATGTTGTTAAACATAGGGACAGTAAGGTATAATTCAATCAATATTCTTCTTAAGTATGGAGAAGAGCTAAAGGAGAAGAAGAAGAAGGTGCAACATAAAAGAAAGAGGAGAAAGGAAGTTGTGGAAGAGGCAGTGAAAGGAAAGAAGAAGAAGAGGAAGCTACGCAAGAAGAGGAAACCATGACAGAAAGAAGGTTTGCAACAAGGGAAGGTATGAAAGAATATGTACAGTAGAAGGCATTCAAGTAGCATAATGGATGGAAAATAAAAGTAAGGCATAACACATGGAAATAGACATGCCATAAATATCGTGTGTATGAGTTCAATGAGAGTCATTGGAAATAACATGTGTGAAGGAATATCTTTAAGTTAGGTCATTAGTTCCACCTGTTAGTGTTACTAGAATAGGAAATACAACCTGTCGGATGTAATAGGAATTCGACTGATAAAGCGATAGGTAATGAGTATGTAATGAGTTTGTGTCGAGTCTGTAATGTGTCTACATCGAGTTTGTAATGAGTTGGTATTGAGTCCGTAATAATGCTATAAAAGAAGGAACCCAAGATATATGCAGCTAGATTCCCTACAATTAGATTCACTACTCCGAGCTTCAATGTTGATAACTTTGTATTGTTGTTTGTTAGTATTGCTGAGTGCATACGAGTTGAAGGATTTGCAGCTGAGTGCATAGAAGAGTAGGAAGGGTTGAGACAATCCAGGCTATGAGCAGATCATTAGCAGCAATAACTAGGAAAATAACATAGAAAGGATAAGAGAGCATGATAAGAGGGAAGAGTCTGTAAAGGTAGAGAAGAATATCTAGAATAGAGTCTGTAGCTTAGTGCACAGACAAAAGGTGCATATATTTCCTCAAGCCAGATGAAGAGCACCTTGTGTTTTTTTTTTCTGAGATGGGTTTCCATGTTATATCTTGTGTATTTGAGTTATCTGTGTAATTGTTTTATTCAATGAATCATTATAGATTTTCTTATGAATTAATACAAGCATATCAGTAACATACTCTCAATTGAATACAATCATACTAGATACAGAAAGTTGATATAATAGGTTTCATAAGACAAGTGAGTCACAATATAACTATTCATAGCACATGTAAATAATCCACCCATAGAATTTGTTGAGAACCTTGGTAAGGGGGAAAGGTACCAGAAATCTCCCCACCTAACTTCAGAAACATGGTTCTGGTAGTTACCCACCCAACTGATATATATCGGGTGAGACTGCATCTACGTCGCAGGTGCTTCTGACTGAGCTCTGCCTTGTCAGGCTGATATCTTGGGCTTTGTTGCGCTGAGTAGAAGGGAATGAACCTAGTTTAGGAGCCTCGGATGAGGGATAAAATCCAACAGACATTTTTGAAATAGTTTTGTCCTTTGTCCCAGTGCATGAGTTAAATAACATATTGAAAACCTCATAAACATAAGGGGTTTAATTACACAACATTCATAGGTCCCATTTTCATTATTTTTTCTAGACCAAACTCTCAACTTTCCAAATTTTGTTTCATGGTGTGTCCAACTATTCTCAGTCTAAGTGAGTTATAATGGATTCAAACCAGTCTAAAATCCTTTTCCCCATTAATTCATTAGTTTATAGGGATGTGTTAGAGGTGTCAGAGTCATTTACCCAAAATATAGAAGATTTTGTCGAAGAAAATGAAATGGAACTATACAGGCATACTACAACAGAAGACAAGAATCCTTTTTGTCTAAAAGTATTAAACCTGAAATTTCTATTGAAAATGAGCCTTTTCTCCTTGATATTAACCTGTTTAATGAGGTTTGCCAATGAGTCCTTTCCCCATTGAGTCAATTTTTAGGGTTGGATAGTGATAAGTTTGTACATGAAGTCTTATTGATTCTAATGTTTAGGTTGAATATGCATCATCTTGAGTTTGAGTCCAGTTAGTATGGTTTTCTTAATTTCGATGAATTCTTAGATGGGAATATTCATTCACAGTTAGTGAATTTCCACATGACTAGACATTTCATATTTTAGTATTATTTGGTCAGGATGTTCTTGTTCTTCAATGACGAAAATTTGAAGTTTCCTAAGATAGTATTCACTTCTGAGATCATGAATAAAATTTTCAATTATACGAACCTCATTATGTTAGAAGTGTACATAGTAATGTTTCAAGATAAACTACCACTGAGTGCTACCAAAAATGGAAGAAGTGTCGCATTTCATCCCAGATAGAAGAGTTGGAGACTGGTTCCTTTTAAAGGAACATACTATCATCAGAGTATATGGTTTTTTTCATGAGCCATACATCTTACAAGAATTTGTAACACCAAGAATTTTTCCTTGGAATTTATCGGATATAAGATTATTATGGAGAATAAGCACTTTTTGAATTTTAAAAAAGCTTCAAAAATCAAATTTCAATTGAAGGTAGGTCCTGTTATTGTTAAAAATAAAGTTGTTCTCCTAGTGATTGAGGGCTTGCTCCAAGATATGAATTTTATGAAGGCTTCAAAAATCAACTATGATACTCATCATATCATATCACAGAGGAGGAAACATAATAAGAACACATCATTTGATCAGGAGGAGATAGAGGGATTATTTGAAAGAGCTAATTTAACGGAATATCAAGAAAATGTAGAGGACTTATAGATATTTCAGAAAAATACCTCTACCACAATGAAATCAAATGCTATTTTCATGTCCCCGCCCCTCATACCGATGATGGAGAGGACGCGACTCGGTTGCTACTGTCAAACTGGGAAATCTAGCCCCATGAACATAAAAAAATAAAAATAATATGCATTGATATAAAAACATACATAGATGCATAATGAAATATACAATGGAAGAAAACACATTCATTTCATTCAAGCACTCATCATTTTCATAAATCTTTAAACTAATAGTTGCAAAGATTAAGCACGGGAATACTTATCTTGAAAAGAAGCTGGCTCGCAACTAGCTACACCGCTGCAACATTCCACCCAACCATAGGCTAGTTTTCTCATCAATCTCTCAGCATCACTACCACCCCTGAGCTGGACATGATTCCACAAGGAACTAGGGAACAATAGGCTCACACATAGCCACAACCATACGTTCACAGTCAAGCCAACACACCATTGGGTTTCAAAGACTACTAGGGAAACAAGCCAATTACATAGGGTTTCCTTTGACTTACTCGGCCAAGCCTAATTCACATCAGACATAACGTCAACCAATTAATAGGCAGGTTCCTTGGACTTACTCAGCCAAGGTAACACCATCATGCACTTCACAACAAAACACAATTTCTGGGTTGTACAGAAATGTTTGGAAACCACATACATAAAGGGAAGATGGGGAAAAACAACCCAAGTGACCAAATTGACTCAGCAAATGTTTTATGGCCTTCCCAAGGAAAAAAAAACCTCTATTCACAGCAAATAGTGGGTCTTCCCTCCCAGCCACAAAGCATAACCAAAAGGGGTGGGTTTGTAACCCAACATACTGGTAAAGAGGGAAATAACAACCCATAATGAGCAATTATATTTTCAGGAAACATTCTTGTGCATTATGGAGGAAATTTGGCCACCAAAAATCCTCGAATCGTAAATCTGAACCTAGAAAACATCTCTGAGCATTTCCAGAGCAAAAATGACCATCATTCACTCCCAAATTGGGATATCTTGGATTCCTAACCACTAAGCAACACAAAAATGAATTTATGGGAATGGAACAATGAGGAAACATTAGAAATCATGACGAAAAACACTCAACAAGCTCAACTACATGAGGAAGACCAAAAACGACCTCTTGAAACCCCCAAAACGTGAATCCTTACTGCTCATTCACTCAAAAAAATAAAAAAACATGATTTCCTAGCCATGACAATGAGGAAAACCACAACAAAACCACCCAGGGAGGATCCTAGCCACTGAGCATTGCCAGATCCAATTCCCATCCATGGCAAAATGAAGAAAAGAAAAAAAACATGAGGGAGAATGACATAGATATCTCTATTTGAATGAGGAAGCAAATGCATGGGTGAATAATGGCTTGGGAAGGAATTTCCAACATTTACTTTCCCAAGAATCCAAAAACACGTTTTCCAAAAATGGGTGACTTCCCAAATTCGAATTTGACCTCCATACCTTTCCCATCCCAAGGTAATAACTTCCTTCACCAACTTTAGATGACTGGGCATAAAAGACAAAAAGGGTGGTTGAAAATTTTATGGGTTTACCCTTTGACATTTGGATTTTCCCCATTGGACCCAAAGGTTTGGATGTTTCCCCCCACTATTTCTTATGAAATCATGCCCCCATCTCTTTAACATTGTGGTGCATAGCTAGTTATGGTATTTTGTTAATTTGCATTTTACATGATGTCTCAAAACAGATTGTGTCTGACTAGCACATAAACCATCGACATCGATTGTAATCGCCGAACATAACACACTAAATCCATGGTGGGGCCTTTTCCTTGAGATCCACACCATGATTTATTAACATTATTTATATCATATGCAATTCAATACCATGGGTCAAAACCGGGGTGTTACAGCTATGATAATACCAACTCCTAGTATAGATGAGATTATTGGTAAGAGAAGTTTTTAAGAAACAATTGATATTGAGGATGAAGACCAAGAGGCAACAAAGAGACCAAGAGTGGATTCATATAGAGAAATGATTAAATTTGAATACAAGAAGATGAAAGAAAAGGTTCAAGGGCCAATTTTTCAAGTATAAGAATACATTTTTGAAAAAGTACATAAGAGTGGTTCTAATGATTGGTACAAGTCCAAAAATGACTTATATACTAAATATGGACAATATAACAAGTTTTCTTCAGAAAAATCTTTGAATATCTTTCCTAAGGTGAGAGATATTTTAGACAAGGAAATTTCCTTGGCTATTGTAAAGGATCATGTGAAAAATACCTTAAATTTTGTAGTGTCCACTCAGGACAGAGTTTCAGAAATGAGACTATGATTTACAAAAAAATCTAGTCCCAAACAAAATACATTTGTATAAGTAGAGTCTAGAGGTTATTTATACTGACCTATTGAAATCCACACTAAAATTTTCTAAATCGCAATCTATAGTATCAAGGTTAGAGAACCAACTGAAGCAAGAGAAAATTGAGAATAAAACATATCAACAGCAAATTAAGAAGATTCAAGGTCATATTAAAGCTATGGATAGTGAACTAGATAGAGGACAAGCTACAAAGAAGATATTGGATGAGAAAGAAAACACTATCCAACTACTAAAAAAGAACCTGAAAATTCCATCCACCTAGTTGATTCATGCATCTGAATTGACAATTTTAGATAAATAAAAAGAATCATTGTCCAAAGAGTTAAATGATATCAAATCCAAACTGTTAAAATTTCTTGAAGAGAAAATTCAAAGGGAAAAGGAAAGATCTTTCCTTAAAGCCAAAATTGATGTTTTCAATGAAAATCAAATAATTTTGGAAAGAGAAAGAGAAGAGAAAGAGAAGAGAAAGAAAATAGAAGACAAGTTGAAGGAGGTCGTCCAAGTGTAGAAACAGGTACAGAAAGTATAGTTCAAGATATGTCACAAGTTAACTTAAGAGAAGAAGAGATAAAAGGGTTAAAAGAAGAAAATAAAAAATTGGCTGAAGTAGTTAAGAAGAAGGAAGAGGAAAAGAGATTTTTTGGGAATAAGAATAAGGAACTACTTGAGAAGAATGAAAAGCTGGTAGAAACATTTTCAGGGCAATTTCCACTGCAAGGGGCCAAACATCGTTTTTGGGATATGATTATCAATGAGGCTATAAAAATTATGCCCTATTTGAATTTAATTAAAGATAAAGAAGTTGTGATAAATATAGCAAGGAAGAGTTGTACAGTCATGAAGGAGACCTTGGATAGAAAGCTAGCAGAAACATCTCATAATACTATTAATTTACTCAATACTCTATCTGAAGAGGATTGAAAATAGTAGGCATCAAGGATATAATTACAGTGATAACTTGGGCAAGGAAAATTGTTGGAAAACATCATCATATTGAAAGTGTCCAAGCAAAAAATGACCAGATGTTAGAGAAGGTACAATCTTTCAAAGACTTGTTCACAAAGCTATTTCAGAAGGGACTCCCTTCTTTTTGGGATGAATATGGTAATTTGATATCCCAATTTTTCTATCAAGCTCTATTGGTTAAGTTTAAGTTGGATCATAGTAAATTTGAAGATATGACTTAGTATTTGACTGGGAAAGTTATAATTGACAATATAGGAGTGGATTTTAAAATATTGGATTTATTCAGGATGATAGGTGCCAAGCTATCTCTTATTTATTATGTAGCTAATGTGGAGTTAAGAGTTTTGGACAAAGAAATGACAAATAATGAAGTGCCTTTTGGATATCACTGGAAAACAATTGAAAATTTTGGGAAAATGAAGTATAGGTTGCATCAATGAAGGAAGTCATCCAAATGCTCGAGCTAAAGAATTATTAAGATCCACTTCAATGTGGAGTTAAATTTTTTTCTAGTATTTAGGGAGATTTAGTTTGGTAAGTTATGTAATAGATGTAATAAGACAGTTACAAGAAGCCTATTTTTAGAATATAAGTAGTTAAGTACCAGCTTGAGGAGCTTTTTGATGTATAAAAGCATGTTTTGCAATGTAATTGGGGTTGGAACCCATGAGAGTGAGAAGCATTTTGTAACTTAGCATTTCCAAGATTAATAAACATTTGCAGAGCCAAGCAAAGAATTTTCAAAACATAGATTCTTGTGTTATTTTTTTAGAGTCTGTATTTCCTTTTCTTGTGGGAATGTTTTTCCTGTTACATTTTCCATTAGGTTATATTTTCATTATTGAATAAGTTTGCATTGGATCATAATTCATATTCATATGATCTGGTTCATATGATTCAAGTATTCACAAGTAAATTTACTCTAAAGTTAATATTGGATTCATCTTTATTGTTTCCCATATTAATGGGCTGTTTATCTTTCCTCTTTACCCCCATAAAATCCAAAACTTGACTGTGAAAGAATAGTTATACCGCCTCTATGAATAAATATTGTTGCAAAATCATTGTTTATCTTTAACAAATTATGACTTTCATTCCATACCCAATGGTATCCTCTTGTTTCATCGACTTTAATTATTAATCTTAGTTTATGTAAAAATATCTCTTGCCATCATATCCATTTGTTGAGAGAGCCCTCTCTGGTAGGAAAGAAGCCATATTTCCTCCTGAAGGTTGGTTTGAAAGGTTACCTTGGAACTACCCTTCCATAACCAAAGGATAAATTCAGAGTGATAACACCAGTAATGGACCATGAAGGTAGTCCCATAATTGACCCCTTTGTTTGGGGTGATGGAAAAACAGGGTAGATGAATTTCTTTGAAGGGAAAGTATACAAGTGTGGTTAGGGTTTGTTCACCCCTTGATTTTATTAAATACATGGTGGCACCTTATTATAAGATACAATGTTCGAGTTGTGACACCTAGACTAAGGGAAATTGATAGGAATGAAGAGATTCAATGGTTGTATGAAGTATAAGTTAGGATATCATGCTAAGATCTTAGGTTTTAAGGAAACGTTTTGTTGAAGAATACAAAACTTTGGAGCTACATGAGTCAGATAACTAATAGATAACATTTATTACACTAGTAATAAGACAATGGCCTGAATGAACCTTTCCACTTAAGGGTGTCTCTATATGTATATGAATGTTTTTCCTTGTTTTGGGTTGGAAGGTATGGGAATGAGGCATTACTTGTGTTATGGGGATTTGAGTATTTTTATGTTGTTATATAATTGATGTGTTATTGCATATACTATGATGAATCTAGGGTTTGTATGGATGACCTTGATAGTACTAGATATCAATGGAATGAGACTCCATTTTCACATTTTCTCAGTATTCATGCTTTATGGTGATGATTTGTTCTATTATTCAATTCATTCTACTTTGAGCAATGTGTTAGTTTTTCATCACATTTAAGCTATCATTATGATCTTAGGATCTTTTCACTGAGAGAATAACAAGCACAGCAATAAAACACAAGCACATCACAAGAGACAAGAGACACAAAGAGTTTTCCTCGGGGAAACCATAAAGGAGAAAACCCCGCAACTTCCTCTAAGATAGAATCAACACCAAAACAGTAAGAGATCTCCCAAAATAGCAATAGTCTTCTGTCTTCTATCTAGTCCCAAAATTTCCTTCTCCAGTAGTGCACCACACTTGGGAGAGCAAGTGAAGTATTTCCACAACGTGTCGAATAGAGAGACTCTCACTCTCTATTTATATTCATCCGTTCACTTGAATTTCCTTTTCACACGTAGGCTCAACCTAATAATTACAACTCGAGCCTACACCTTAATTAGTGTATAATAACTCAAGTGCCCCAAAATTGTGGGGACTTACCTAATGACTTGATATGACTTGATTACATTATTAATCCTCCCGATCGGAACATCGGGGCATGACCACATGACTCAAATACATAATAGAGACATCCCGGAATAAACATTGGGTTACAAGATATAAGATACATAGAAGAATACATTCCGAAGTTACATATACATCAACACTCCCTCTTAACTAGGAAGGTATTCTTTCGACACAATTTTCAGCACTGGTCTTCTTCTCTGTATCAACTGGATCATCTTGTCTTCAAGTCATCTTCGTCTTCAAGTCATCATCGGATATAGATCATCTCTCGATCTGGATCATCATCGAACATCATCACTAGATCTGGATCATCTCTCGATCTGGATCATCATCACTGGACTGGATCTGGATCATCACTCGATCTGGATCATTACTGCTGGATCATCATTACTGGATCTGGATCATCACTCGATCTGGATCAACACTGGTGCTATCTCATGATTATTTTCGTCATAGGAAGTTCTACAGATCCAGCCCTTTTTCATGCTGGTTGTAGGCCTACCCTCGTGTAGGTCTTCGCCTAGCACTTATATCTGACCTGCTCGTCAGAAAGGCACGCTCAACACTCACATCTGATCATGTAGTAAACTACAATCCCATCAGAAAGGCCCAGCACTCACATTCACCAGCATGATAGGACACACCTACTATCATCTGTGAAATGGCTCAGCACTTACAACCACCAGCATGATAGGACACACCTACTATCGTCTGTGGAAAGGCATAGTGCTCACATCCACCAGCATGGTAGGACACACCTACTACCATCTGTGGAAAGGCTCAGCACTTACAATCACCAGCATGGTAGGACACACCTACTACCATCTGTGAAAAGGCACAGCACTTACAATCACCAGCATGATAGGACACACCTACTATCATCTGTGAAATGGCTCAGCACTTACATCCACCAGCATGGTAGGACACACCTACTACCATCTGTGAAAAGGCACTGCACTTACAATCACCAGCATGATAGGACACACCTACTATCATCTGTGAAATGGAACAGCACTTATAGTCACCAGCATGATAGGACACACCTACTATCATCTGTGAAAAGGCTTAGCACTTACATCCATCCAGGTGGGAACACATCTTGCTCACAATGATGGAAGGGCATGCACTCATATCTGATCATGAAGGGAACACATCCCAACAATCATATCAGAATGGCCCCCAGTCCTCCTCGACTGAGCTACCTGGTAACTGACCAGGCGCCTCCATTCTCCTAGAGAATGGCAGTTTCCCTTACATTCGACCTGCTCATCGGAATGGCCAACACTCACATCTAACATGGAAGGAACTTAATCCTTTAGCCATGAATAGAATGGTTCAGCCCTTACATCTGACCAAGTGGGAACACATCCCTCTATCACATCAGAATGGCTACTCAGTTCTTACACTGAGTGTTCCTGGTAATTGACCAGGTGCCTCCATTCCTAGAATGGCAATTTCTCTTACATCTGTCCTGCTTGACAGAATGGCCAGCACTCATATCTGACATGGAAGGGAGCAAGCCTACCACCATGACAGAATGGCTCAGCCCTTATATCTGACCTACTCGTCAGAATGGCTATGGATCTCAGCACTCATATATGACATGGAAGGAACCAATCCTCTCACCATGACAGAATGGCTCAGCCCTTACATATGACCATGGAAGGAACCAATCCTCTCACCATGTCAGAATGGCTATGGGTCTCATCACTTTCCCTGGGAGGAATCCTCGATCTGGAGAACACCAAGTCTCTCTCTGAAGTACTCGAAATTCATCCTAGCCAATGGATTCGTCAATACATCAGCTATCTGTTCCTTCGTCGCAACATACAGGAGCTTCACTGCTCCTCTCTGCACCATATCCCTGATATAGTGATACTTGATCTCGATATGCTTCGACCTGTCATGAAACACTGGATTCTCTGACAACTTCATGCAACTCTGGTTGTCACAATGTATACAAGTAGCATCTAACTGGAGATCAAATATATCAGACAGTAGCTTCCGCAGCCATACTGCCTCACAACTAGCTGAACAAGCTGCAACATACTCTACTTCAGCTGTACTCAGTGCCACACAGTATTGCTTCCTGCTAAACCAAGAGATCACACCTGATCCCATACTGAAGCAACATCCCAAAGTACTCTTCCTGTTGATGGCACTGCCTGCCCAATCTAAATCAACATAACCTTCCAGGTTAATATTCTGATTCGCATCGTACTTGAGCCCATAATCAATTGTACCCTTTAGGTACCTCAGAATATGCTTTGCAGCTGTCAAGTGAACACTCCTTAGATCTGTCAAGTATTGGCTCAAGGTGTTCACAGCAAAGAAAATGTCTGGTCTCGTGTTTGTCAGGTACATCAATGACCCAATCATCTGACGATACATCGTAGCATCAACCGACTCTGACGAAGCATCACTCAATAGCTTCAGGTTCGATGCCATAGGTGTGGTCATGCAGTCCATCATCCTGAATCTCTTCAGGATCTCTACTGCATACTTCCCTTGTCCAAGGAAGATCCCATCTGTACTCTGCCACACCTCCATGCCTAGAACAATAGTGCATCGACACATAACAGGAGCATCACTAGTCTTCTGTCTTCAACCTTGAAGAAAAGGTTGAAATCCACTTTACTCTCGGTAAAGCCTAGAATCATCAGTAATCTGCCCATCCTGTTGTACCATGTCGAACCTCAGGATCTTCTGCAATCACTC
>LPNX010167038.1:173058-212816 GCA_001517045.1 Pseudotsuga menziesii | reverse complement strand
ACCTTGTGAGGTGATTCATGTCTGACAGTCTTACAAAGGATTCCTTGAATCCCGTCATATGTTTGGAAGCCCCACTGTATATAAGCCAATCATCATTTCCATGAGTAATGTTACCCGTGAGAGCTGAGATCAGAACATATTCATCCTCGCTTGAAGAATCTTCACTTTCATATATGGATCTCTTTCTGGATGGTTCATCATCCTCTGCAGCATGAGCATGATGTCTTCTTTGGCCTTGTCTCCCTCTCAAACTGGAACCTCTATACTCATGTAGGTGTCCAATCCAGTTTCTTTAGAGAGATCAAATACTTCTATGCTTGGAAGTTGTAAACTTCACCAAGCTTATCATCAAGCTATTGTGATAGATCATATTGAAATGAGAACCTCAAATGGAAATACAAAAGATTAGATCTTACCGATTTGAGGTGTCCATCCTTGTCCCGGAGTTCGCCGATCTAGGGTTTGTTGCAGAAACCCTAATTTTCAAAACTTGGAAACTTTCATATCTGATTATAAAAATAGATAGGTCTCTTCAAATGGAGCTGTCCAATGTACTCCTTTTCTGAAAACAGTGGAGGGAAGCTCCCGAAACAGGAAGCCCTAATTTACTGGTTTCTTCTGCAGAAATGCCTGTTACTGTTTCTCTGATATCTCCGAAATTACTAATTCTATGTGTCCTAAATTTCATACTAAGGTAACCTCGCATGTACCTGATCCAAAACCATAGGTTGCATCAGAATTGGTTTCACCATTTTGTATTTATGATCCTTTTCCCAAGGTGACCTGTTACGGGACTGTTCAGAACAGCGAAGTTGTACGGCATGCCATGTGTCACTGGTTCATCTTCTGAGTCTGATATTCCGAAAAATGAAATTAAATTCCGTTCCCTTTCTATAACATATTTAGGAATTCCATTTGGACCTCTGTAGCTCAAGATATTGCAGATCTCCCCAGATGTCCTGTTCAGGGATGAAATCTGGAAGAGGCTGGAACCCTAACTTGGAGAGATCATATATCCTGGAGTACAGTGAATATGAGTCTGATTTTTGGACACAGGAGTCATCAAGATTTTTTATTTATCCCCTACAATTTTCAGCTTCTGAGACTTTGCCAATATCGGAATATAGTGACTGTACCAAAATGTAGCAGTTTTAGTATTTAGGGTTTCTCCTAGCTCAGGGTCAAACTAGGGTTTGACTTTCCTGGAGTTTCACCCAACCAAATTTCTTGATCCAGGTCTCTAAACTTAGGTTTTGATGAGGATAATAACCCTATTTTGGTCTCACTCAAAAATTCCTCTTCTGTAGAAATCCTTAATTTCCACATCGAAACTGAAAATGCTTGAGATTGAATTCCGCATCGACAGAAAGATGCACCCTTCAATGGGGAGTCATCTTAGCATAATTTTGGTGAAAATTTGTGGAGGAAGATCCAAAAACTAGGAAGCCCTAGTTCCTGTAGCTGTACAATGTCTTCTTCTCAGGTTAGCTCTGATACCATGTTAGTTTTTCATCACATTTAAGCTAGCATTATGATCTTAGGATCTTTTCACTGAGAGAATAACAAGCACAGCAATAAAACACAAGCACATCACAAGATACAAGAGACACAAAGAGTTTTCCTCGGGGAAACCATAAATGAGAAAACCTTGCAACTTCCTCTAAGATAGAATCAACACCAAAAAAGTAAGAGATCTCCCAAAACAGCAGTAGTCTTCTGTCTTCTGTCTAGTCCCAAAATTTCCTTCTCCAATAGTGCGCCACACTTGGGAGAGCAAGTGAAGTATTTCCACAATGTGTTGAATAGAGAGACTCTCACTCTCTATTTATATTCATCCGTTCACTTGAATTTACTTTTCACACGTAGGCTCAACCTAATAATTACTACTTGAGCCTACACCTTAATTAGTGTATAATAACTCAAGTGCCCCGAAACTGTGGGGACTTACCTAATGACTTGATATGACTTGATTACATTATTAATCCTCCCGATCGGAATATCGGGGCATGACCACATGACTCAAATACATAATAGAGACATCCTGGAATAAACATCGGGTTACAATATATAAGATACATAGAAGAATACATTCCGAAGTTACATATACATCAACACAATGTTGTTTATATCTTAGAATAATAACTTCAACTTTATATGATGTGATGTGTAATTTTTTATTAATAGAGTAATGTAGTATGTTGCATAAGACCTATGGTTGTAATGCTAGTTGAATCCATCCATTTTGTATGTATTTGAAAACATGCCTTAGATTATAACTTCCCCATTCCAATGATTGGATATGGTGGCACTAGAATACAAAACACTTTGTTGGATATCCTCATGGACCTTAGTGTGCAATTCAATACAACATAGGTCATTAAATTTTATAATAACTTAAATTGAGTTGAAATTGTGTCTCCAAGAGTTAGGTAATAATGATCCCTTAAACTCAAGGGAGGCAGGTGCATACAAAGGTTAAATTTCACCCCAAGATAAACATTTTGCTAAATTTTATGTGTGGTTTACGAAGAAGTACAAACAATCAAGAAAAAATATATGCTTTATTCCTAGGACTGGAAGAAGCTATAAATTCTAGAATTCAATCTCTAGTGGTGATAGGGGATTCTCTCCTTATCATCTCTCAAGCTATGCATCGTCAAGGAATTTCCAATCAAATATTTGGTATACTACACAAATGAATCCTAGACATTATCCAGAAAATTTTGGATATCCAATTCTATCATGTGAAGAGAGAACAAAATGTGTTTTCCAACAAACTAGCCATTGAAACTACTTAGTTACCTTGTGGGGGTTTAAAAAAAAACGAGGGTCAATGTATGCCTTGTTAGCTGCCCTAGAAACTATGGATCATTTTCATGTTTTAAGTTTCCCAACATTTCATGCATTTATCACTACGATTGATGATAGTTGTTATTAGGTGTTGCACGTGTGGAAGGAAGTTGGACCTCGAGATATAGAATCATCTTGAGCATGTTATTTTATCGTCATTGAGATTTGGATTATAGTGGTTGAAAGAATGAAGCTTCTTAGAAAGCCTTACCTTGTGTCTAGGAATTTCAATTTCATTCCTTTGTTTGTAGTGATGGACCTATTTAGTTTGTTGATAGGGTTCATGGTAGTAGACAATGGGAAGATTTCATTTATGGTTTTCAAAAAAAACACTCCTTGCATATTTCTAGTTTTGTTTATGGTTTGGATACTATAATACCCTCTGGTTTGTCCCTTGGACATATTATTATTGTTTTTATGTTGGACATAATGGAACAAAGTTCTTAAAATATGGTTTGTGTATTATTATTATTTTTATTATATTGAACTTATAAAATAATTAATAAAATAAAAATAACTAGATGATCGATGTCAAAAAAGAGAGTATGACGAACCATGATGTTACGAGCAAGGGGTTGTGGAAAAGTGTTTAACTATGTTTTTTGAGCCTATGTTGATGTTTCACACCCTTATTATGTACTTGATGGACCCTCTTGGTTATGTACCCTCACATTTTGTTACTCGGTTTTATTTACCTTGAGTTTAATTTTTATTTAAGGATTGGAGTCCCTCTCTCACCTAGTGCGTCCTCATGAGTTGGATTAGTGTGCATCTTGGTTTATCCACTTGATGTGAAACTCCTATTTTCTAATTTGGAATGTAACTCTCATGCTTGTGTCCCTCTCTCTCCCACTTTGAATTTCTCAGGAAGGAACTAGATTTGCTTTTGTTTTCTTTTCTCTAGTTGCGCTTATGTTTGGAACTTGTGGTTTTTATTTTGGTGCTATTAGTATGAGATAATTGTTGAGATTGTTCCCAAGATGATTTAATTTGGAGACATTGGTATTTGTATTGGATCCATTGGAATTTACATGGATTGGAAGTGCTACTTTCCATTGGGTTGTGGTTGGACTGTTGTCCTGGAGCCGTTAGAGTTTCCCTGGAGTGGAAGTAGAGTTCATATTTGCCATTGGGTTGTGGTTGGAATCATTTATAGAGATAATTAATGGTTGAGTGCCCTCTTTATTATGGATTCATGGTTCTGTATTAGGGGTGACCATTGCAAAGTGATTTTTTGGCTTTCATTGCATTTATAGCTCGATGTAGCATGGTAGAGTTGATTCTAGTTGCGTATTTGGCAAAGAAAAGTGATTTATCTCATGTTTATTTAATTTATTTGGATATTATGTGATTTATTTATGGATTCATATGAAATTTTTGATGAAACCTATGAGATATTTGAGGAATAAATTTCTCATGGAATTCAATCTATTTATGCAAGTAAATTTTGTGAAGGAATTGGAAACTAGTTTTTGGGATTTTGTGCACAAATTGTTTGAGGAAATTATTATTTGGAACCTTCGATACATAAATTATATTTTATTCCACTATTAACTATATAAAGTTTATTTTTATGGTAAAATATCCTCAAAAGGTTTAAGACACTTCTCTTTGATGCTTCTACCTTTTATTCGAAAACTAGTCCTTCGATTGGATTGTTTTGCATAGTTTGGAGACTTGGAAAATGAAGTGTTTGTATACATGTCCGAGTGTTATTTTTATGATTATTTATTATTAGTACAATTCAAATATGTGTGATAATTTTAGGGGAAATATTCTTTATAGTGTTTGGGAAATGTCTACCGAAATTCTAGATCAATTTTCAATTTCTAGTTCCTTCATTAAAATTGTTTTGAGTATATTCGTGACTTTGCATATGAAGTGTTTAAAGGAACGTTCATATGATATATACATATGGTATTAATTATTGAACATTTTATTTATATTTTTAATTACATTTGAATCATTCTATGAGCTGTGTATTTAATTATTCTAGTGATTCCTAGAATTACTAGTCAATTCAAATGAGTAGAATTAGCTAGTTTTGTGAGTTATTTAATGCACTGCATATGGGAGAAAATATACATGAAATATGAATTTAGGTGACCCATGATATGATATCCATGAAATATAGTAGATTTCTCTTTATTTTTCATTTGTAAAGTTAAATTGGAAACTAGGTACATTCCGGTGAAAATTGATAACTAGTTGTGGATTGAAATATCTGTTTTAGTAAAAATGGAATGCTACAGCCATGTGATCTATTTATAACATGTTATTGTGTTGTATATGGATACTTATAAGGTGTGATTATTTAATTATATATGCATTTCATTTTGGTTTATCTATTTAAACTCAATTCCTTGAGGTGAATGTTAACTAATTTCATTGGAATCGATGGAAAAGGTCACCTTATGTGCAGTTGGAATGATATTGAAATAAGCATTTAATTAGTTGTAGGTGCAAATTTAAATATGATTTTAATGGTTGTAGGAACTATTTTTTGTTTTATGTCATGGTTACAATTTGATTTTGTGCAAGACTAGCTGCTTATATTAGAAAACTAGTTAACTAGCCTTGTGGACTCTCTTTAGTAATTGCCATGATTAAATTTTGCAATTTTGGAAATTAGGAATTATTTACATGTAAATATATTATATTAATACATTTATATTCATAATTTATGGTTATTTGTTAAACATTTGGATATGTGATAAGTGTCGTCATTTGCACACTGTGTTGTTGTGTCATAGTTAACCCCTTAATTACTATTTAACTGTGAATACAAACAATTAGCCTTTAGAAGTGGTTATCATATATGATATCGCTTGGAGTTAATTTTTGATGATGTTATATGATTTAAAAAAAAATTCCTAGCCCTTGGATCATTTTTTGAAATAGTTATTGAATTTATTTTAATTTATTGGTAATTAAAGGGATTTTGTTGTAAATAAATCATGAAAAATGAAATTAAATATTTGTTTGACTAATCCGATATGCTAAAATTATCTAATTATCCTTAAAGAGATAATGGTATTACAGATACTTAGATTGATTTTGTTGAACGTATTATTTGTGCCTGCGATGAACAAGTATGGGATATTTGAAGACTTTAGCCACACATGAAGACCTCATTGGATGGATTAACTCTTGAGGATTGACGAAACCTTTGAGGACAATAATGTTGATGGTTTTTTTTTATGTATCCTTCTCATGTTGAGGTGATTATTTCTAGCTTCGAGGAGAGAGTTGGTAATGTTGATGATAGCCCCGGTAATCCAAATATGGACAAAGAATATTTAGAGGATTCTTCGGATGAGGATGAGGATCATAAGCATAAATAGGATTAGGATCACAAGGACCATGAGGAAACCATGGATGAGGTGTAATATGGTGATATTTATGGTCAATATGAATACCTCAATGAAGAAAGTGGCTAGGCCAACACTAAAGGTGAAGAAGATGGCACTTTTGATACCCATGTGGGAGATAATGACTCTAGTTACTAGTTTACCTTTCTATGAATTTATTTTGTAGGCTTATATTAGGCCAATGTATATAATTTTACAACATATTAGGAATATTTATGTTTTGGATAAATTTTTCTCTCTCGAGGATGGCTATAATTAAACTCTTTTCAATTTGTGATACTGTTCAAGAACCTCTAAACTATTTTTGAGGAACTTTGTTCTATTATGCTGAATTTCAGTTTTTTATAAAATAATTATTATCCATTCTTTTTTAAAAATTAATGATACCTTAAACTAGAAACTATTTGTAATATATTTGTAAATTTCAAGGAATTAGCTTGAGAGAGACTCCATTACCTTAAATAGGTAAAAAAAGCATTTTGAGAGACACTAATCCAATGCCTTGAACGATTCCATACAAATTTCTATTTTTGAGTTTTTCTCCCATAATTATAGACATTGAGATGTTGAAAAGTGCCTTTTGACACCACAAACTGGACTAAGATAAAAAAATGATTGTCACTTACAAGGAGAAAAAATCGATATGAGCATCATCAAATAGAGCAAGGAATATCAAATTAGATATCATCTGTAACTATATCTACCCCAGATATAAAAGTTGCACATTCTCTACCCATCTTCATATACAAGTTGTAGAATTTGGCCCTAAACTAATCTTTGCACTTTGAGAAGTGTTTAAAATCATTATGTTGCAAATTTTTTAGAGGTGTATTAAGTAAATATTTTGTCCACTTATAGAAATCATATAGTTGTAAAAAAGTCATTTCAAACAAAAAGATAATTATATTATCTAAAATAAATTCTAAAATATCATAGATTGCTGCAAAATAGAGCTTTTAGGTTGGATTTGGACATTGAGTTAACAACATGGATGATTCACAAGCTAACCAAAACTCCCATAAATATTTTTATGTAAAAGAGATGCATATAGAATATGCTATAATGGATTTAAATATGCATAAGAACTTATAATTTCCTAGTGAATTAGTGGAAACCATGATGGATTTAAATATGCATAAGAACTTATAAATTCCTAGTGAATTAGTGGAAACCATGATAGATTTAAAAGACCAAATCCATAGTTGTAAAGTAGATAACAAACAATTTTTAAAAGCTTAAATGAATTGAATTAGGAGTGATAGTAAACAACTCTCTATAGTAACAAAGATATAAAAAAAATACAATAGATAAATTAGGGCAGTAAAGAGAATGGAAGGAAAAGTTGGACATAAAGGAATTCTAGTCCTTCTTATACCCTTATACTCCTCTTCTAATCCTTATTACACCCATCTACTCCTCTTATGATACTTATTACACTGGTCCTCCTTAGTGTAATCAAATAAACAATCTTTTATTATAACCAACGTAGATCCATATTAACTCTGGCTCTACCAAGTGTCGAGAGGGGTCAAATATCTTGAGTTGCAAATCCCTTTTAAAGTTATAAACTTGAGGAAAGGTTTTCACCTAAAGAGATGTGATCCTTCTCACCACTTGGTAGAGCCAAAGTTAATATGGATTTATGTTGGTATATAGTAATTTACAAAATCTCTAATAAGTATTCCTACTTGGGAGGGCAATGGTGAGCTTGCTAAAGTAACTTCAAAATAGGGTAATATCCAATAGAAGAATGGGATGGGTAATATTTGTATTTAAATCTCATATTTCTAGATTGGATTGGAATTTTAAGAACATTTTACCACCAAATGATGGTTTTAACCATTAAATAACCATTTAATCAAGTGATAGTTTTAACCATAAAATAATCATATAATTAAATGGTTTTAAAAAAATGACTTGTTTTTCTTTAAAACTAATAATGAATATTGACCATAGTTAATGAGTAAAATAACCCATATAAAAATATAAAATCTAGATTTTGAGATTAAATTGGAATTTGAAAAGCATTTTACCATCAAAAGAAGATTTTAAACATATATCCAAATGTTTTTGAGAAATCACTTGTTTTTCTCTAAAACTAATAATGCAAATTTACACATTTCAAACTGGTTAGATTTTTTCAGATGTGGGTGTGAGACGAGGTGAAAAAGGATGATAGGAAGGAGGAAAGGCATGTGCCAGGGAATATGGAAGCCCCTCCCCCAAACCTTCACATGTTTAAAATCTTGGCTTGATGACCCCGTGGCGGCATGGAAGGACGCCTCATGCATGTAAACTGGATCCTATTCTACAACTGGGATATGGATACGGCTTTGAACAATACTCGTTGTTCATTCAAGACTCTCCGACCTACCGATAGGTACTGTGTTCATCCATCATGTAATGTATCATCGTTGGGGAAGGAGTTATTTCAGGAAGAATCATAGGGAGTGTTAGGATTTATAATCCTCCCTTGACCAAACTGTCTTTTAGATTATTTTAGACCAACTTAGGAATTTTATTTAATTATTTGGGCCCACTAGTACCATTGGGTTTACTTAGCCTAATGGGGCCACATGTACCAGTTACTAGAGTGTGGGGAACATCGATAGAGGCTAAATTCCACTTACTGCACTTGCATGCATCAGTTTAGGTGCCTCCTAGGCTAATCCCTACATTTTAGGAGCCATTGGGAGTCCCAACACCAACCTCCTTCAGTCAGTTGGATTTGGAACAAGTTAATTAGTTAATATTTAGTTACTTTCAGTTTAGTTAGCTCTAGTTATGCATGAGTACATGTGGATAAGGTGCATTTTCTCACCTACCACTTCAGGTAGACCGAGTTAACTGATTATAACTGATTGTGTGACTTAGTTAGACATCTGGAGTTAACCACTTGGACTCCAATAGTGATTTAGACGTCTTTAGTTATCCATGCAGTCAGATACAGTCACATTTAATTGGTGGATTCGAATTCATCCCTAATTATTTGATTTATTTCCTATGTAACACTATTGTAACATTGGATTATGTAATGAAGATAATACTGTAATTCTCTGAGCAATTCTTGTCTGTTTCCTGTGAGATTTGATTTGTTTAGTCTGTATAATTCATTCGTATTCACTACATCAATAATTTGTACTCATTTCTTGATGATCTAAATGGAACCACAAATCTAACAAGTTTCAAGATATTTCAATGTTGTTTGTAGCTGGTCTCATCAATTTTGGTGTAAAAAATCAAGTACCACAATTCCCCTTCGAAGTTGTTGTTGGTGATTTGATGTCAGTATTCTTTTATGAGTTTGCTGATATTATATTTTATGTATATCTAGAAATTTTGGAAATAATATCATATTTTAAGAGACATCCATTCATACTCATTAATATTGAGCTTTCAGAAAATTCCTACATGACTACATGCACCAATACTCAGGGTTTTGAAGAAGGAGAAAATTGTGCATCTACCATCTCCGTGGAGAACACTCTTGGATATGATAGAAACTATTTGGATCTGATATGATATTATTTGGATCTTATATGAAATTATTTGGTTCAGGTTTTAAGTTTCAAGAGCTTTTAGTAATGCTTGTAGCTACTCTCATCAATTTTGGTGTGAAAAATCAAGTACCGCAAGTCTTATTCAAACTTGCTGCTAGGAATTTGATGTTAGTTTCCTCTTATGAGTTTTCTGATATTATATTTGGTGAATCATTGGTTATTTATGAAGATATATAATATTATGGAGCTCAAGCATTCACTCCCCATATTCCCAGGGATTCTCTACCTATCTATTTGGCCACATTCTCATCTCCTCACAGAACTAGTAAAGATGGAGACATTCTGCATTTTCCTAGACACTTGCTCCTAACACTTGGGGATGATTTTACCTCACATGGTTTGATGTTAAATGCTGCAATATATCAGTTTCTTGGGTTTTCCTCATGTGGTTCGAATTCTCAAGAACTTTTGCTCTCTTTTCAGTTGATTTCAGTTGCTCTACATGGGTCTAGTTTTCATCAAGCAGCTATCTATAGTTTTTATTCAGTTGAGCATATTCTTCTTCTTCCAAAGAGGAAAATTCCTCTAGAAATAGCCATTAGTTTTGAGAGGTTTACATGCACAACTTTAGGATGTTGTTGCATAGAAGAACCATACTGCTGCATAGAGCTGCAATTTTGTAGCAGTGTTTTGACAAGTTATTTTTCTAAGGAGGAAGCTTCTTTCTTCTAAAGATAGCTTGTATTTTCCTATTTCCTTCTTATTTCAAGGAGGGGGGGGGGGAGGTTTCCCATGACATTTTCCCCTATTTCCTTGATTTATTAAGCATCATTATTTATCTTTTAGATTGTATATGGGTGACTTATGGCCTTGTTTCTAAGGCCCATAGTTGTCCAAGTTGGGAATAAGGGGGGCTGTTACGTTTTATAATCCTCCCTTGACCAAAATTTCTATCAGATTATTTTAGCCTAACTTAGGAGTTTTATTTAATTATTTGGGTCCACTAGTACCATTGGGTCCACTTGGCCTAATGGGGCCACATGCACAACATACTAGATTGTGGGGAACACCGATAGAGGCTAACTTCCAATGAATGCACTTGCATGCATTAGTTTAGGCACCTCCTAGGCTAATTACTACATTTTAGAAGCCACTGGGAGTCTCGACACCAACCTCCTTCAGTCAGTTGGAGTTGGAACTAGTTAAGCTTAGTTATTCTTTAGTTACTTTTAGTTAGCGCCAGTTATGCATGACCCCATGTGGATAAGGTGCCTTTTCTCACCTACCACTTCATTTAGATTGAGTTAACTTATTATAATTGATCATGTGACTTAGCTAGAAATATGGAGTTAACCACTTGGACTTCAATAGTGATTTAGACGTATTTAGTTAGCCATGTAGTCAAATACAGTCACATCCAGTTGGTAGATTTGAATTCATCCCTAATGATTTGAATTCTTTCCTTGTAACACTATTGTAACACCAGATTATGTAATGAAGATAATACTGTAATTCTATGAGCAATACTTGTCTGTTTCCTGTTGGATTTGATTTGTTAAGTTTGTATAACTCATTCGTATTCACTGCATCAATAATTTGGACTCATTGCTTGATGATCTAAATGGCACAACAATTCTAACAGGGAGATGATGGACACTATTTCCATTCCATTTTATTTCACCCTCCTACGATCGATCTCCATTGCTAGTGGAAATATTGCTCCTCATAGTACGCAGAAGGGTAAGGAAAGAAGAAAGCCAGACTTATGTGGTTTTCCTTTGTTGTATATGCATATTGGGATGGATAATAAATTTGGCTCCAAGACGTGTATAGATCTCAATGGATTGAACAATACAAGTATCATAACCGTTCAATTGAGCATGGCATCACATAATGTGGACTAGGAAGCTCTCTTCCATCAAGAAACACCAGAGCATATTTGTAACTTCATCGCGACCATGGAAGAGGAATTTTTCGATGAATATCAGCTGAGACTCGGCCCAGAGGTTACTATTTCTGATTACTGGTGCTTAAAATTCATTCTTTTAAGGGCCATGAGGGAATAAGAGAGCTTTGATAATTTGGTGAAGCTAATCATGGGAACCTTTAGAGAAGACACAAAAATATCCTAGAGCACATGAAGGATCTCATACATCTCACTAAGCCACCCTTTCAGCATGCTAAGAAGAGTAACAACGAAGCCAGAACCAACCATTTCAATGAAGATGAAGCATAATATACTAGAAAGGCTTAGTATTCTCGTTGTTTTCTTGTTCTACACTCTCTTTTTTAGTCCAAGATGATGCTATGTTTAGGTCTCTTTTTTGTTTATTTCCTTCCTGCAAATTCTATAGTTGTGTGAGAATGCCATTGTTTAAAGGATGGGAAGCTTTCACTTTGCATAGACACACTGTCTGGTCTATTTTGCACACCTTTTTGTTATGGTTCCAAGACCATTGGTTAACTCCATGTATCAGACCACTGGTTAATCTGGTTTGCTTATCAATATAATAGAAAAATGTCACTTCTTATTTATGACAAAAAAATCTTAGATTTGAAGTCAATAGAATTTTAAATTTAATTTTGATATATATTTATATAAATTTGTTTTACAGTTTATCTCATTTAAATCTCAATTCTATATGTTCTTTATTTAATAATTTTCTTATTAATACTTTTTTTTAGTCGATATGTGCCACATAAGTAGTATAGACATGACACATATCACTCACTAGGGTTGTAAAAAGTGCCTCTCTATGCAATAATCCCTTCACAAAACCCACTCATTTTTTTAAGAACCAATTTCCTAAAATAACATGAAAATTTAGAAGGAAAAAGTGTTAAAGTATTGTAACTTTGGAAGATATTCTATTCTACTTTTGTTGTATTCTCCTTCGGAGACGTTATTCCTCAATTCAGAGATGTCCTTGATGTAATTGGTCATGTAAAATTCATGAGGTAAACCCTCCATTGTAAGTTGAGACAATAGTACCCAAGTGTCAATATAATAAATGTTATTTGCCGTGCCTAGTTGGACAAGTTGGCCCAGTCAGTTAGAGAATTTGACTTGGTTAAGTTAGAGGGAAAATCAACAGAAGAATATAAATAGGTGAGTCACCTCTCTCATTATCACACATATTACACTCAAGTATTGTGCTTGAGAGAGAGAAAGAAAGAGTCTATTGTGGAATATGAGCAACTATTATTGTTGTTGGGGTTTTACATTGTCTTGGTCGAATTCTATACTAAGGAAGTTTTGAGGGGTTTTCTCCCTTGTGGTTTCCCTGAGGAAAATCGTTGTGTGTTCTCTTGTGTTGTTTCATTTGTCTTTATTTTAGTGATTCTTTGGTTATGGTTATGATACTAAATGTTTTTAGATCTTCTATAACCATTCAAAATATGACATGGTATCAGAGACACCCTGAAAGAAGTCTTTGCACTGCTGAAACACTGCTTCACCTACAACTACCGAAGATTAGAGTTTCATGATTGAAAACCCTAGAAGAGAAAAAATAGCAATGTTGGTACTTCTTCTATAATGCGATATTGGAGAAGGATCAGGAGATGAACATTTTACAGGACGAAGATAAATTCTCACTCTACCCCATGTAAAATTTCATCCTGAGATTCGCTATAATATAGGAGATATGATTCCCCCAACATAGGGTTCCAACCTCTCCCATAATTCATCCTTAAACAAATGACATAGGGAGAATATCTATATCTCAGGATAGGAAGGTCCAAATGATATTTTGCAAGATGTTCCAGATAGGACATGGACTATAGTTTCTGTCATAAAAGTTTCAGACACAGGAGGTCAAACAGTGACACTTGGAAGTCCATACAAGTTCGATATTCTAAATAGTCATGAAATAAGTCACCTTGGGAAACTTTACATAAGTCCCAATTGGTGAATCCATTTCTACTCTAACCTATGGGGTTGTAAATAAAACAGAACATGATACCTTAGGATGAAGTTTCAGACCTTGAGGAGCTGAAATTTCAGAGCTATAGTTGAAACAATATCAGTCATTTCTGCACAAGAAACTGGAGAAAATATAAGGCTTCCTATTTCGGGCACTTCCTCCCACCAATTAGTTGAAGAAGGAGGAACATCAAATTCGCTCTAGGAGGGAACATTTATTTATGTAAGAATTTTCTAATTTTTTGGACTTTCATTTTTAGTCATAACACTACTGCTGGAGAAAACTAGGGCATCATATATTTTTGAAGTTTCATCCATAGTTTTGGGAAAATAAGTATGCTTCTCATCTTTCCTTGAGGAGGCACATCTTTCTATCCAATCATATCTGAAAGATACCTAAGTTGGAAAATTAGGGGTTCTATGCCAAACCCTAGTTCCACCAGGAGCAGTCTTTCAAAATATCCTTCAAGCAAGCATCAAGTTGAAACAATATCACTGGTAAGTGTTAATAATCAACCCATAGTTAGCTACCTTAGACCTTAATTAATCCTTTTTGTCTTATTTTCCTAGTTTCCAATATTCCACTCTATGCAAGTTGTCTTCCACATGTCCTAGAAGTCAAAATTGATAAAACTGAGTCATGTAGCACTTGGGAAACCTCTTGGAAACCATATTTATCATGTCTACTTTATTCTAGATCCTCCCTAGTGCATATCTACTTTTTCTGCTTTATTGAGATTTATGGCAAAAGGGAAAGTAAGACTAGGTGTAGTTGACTTGTTTTTTACCCTCATCATCCTCCATTATTTTCTCCTAATAAAAGCACGTATGATTTTTATTTCCATCACTTATTATATTGCCTACTTGACTTTTCCAATTTGTGAGCCTCTAGGTAGATTTGGAAACTGCTTTATGCACCTATGGGGGATTTGACTAGATTTAGTAAGCCTACTTTTTGAATATTTTGAATGGCATCGTTATGCATTCAAATATCTTATTTAATTATATATTATAGTAGCCTATGACTTGATAAGGTTGGCTATTGTACACTTATTCAATACAGATTAGTGTTATGCTCCAATTTCAGTCTCCTTTGTGTGTAAATTTGCATGTTTGATTAGCAATTTTGTGAGTGCAATTGTTCTATCACTTGGGTTCAATTTCCACATGGTATCAGAGCCTTTGTAGATCAATTTCTCTCCTTCCATATTCCTATTGTAGGTTTGACATCTTGATTAGGAGCAAATTCTGCTGGTTGAAGGGCACAGTTTAGAGCTATGGATCAATATCAGAAGATCATCTTGACTCCATTTAATTTCTTTGAATAGAAATCAGAGATGGAGATACTGTTGAGAGTGAAGGGTCTCTACAGGGTGACTAAGGAAACTAAGGCAGAGCCCAATGCAACTGTAGAGAAAATTAAATGGCACAATAGGAGGGATGAGGCCTATGGTCTTTTGTGTTTGAGCATATCCAGAGACCTCCTCTTCCATCTTGATCTATTGACATCACCTAATGAAGTGTGGGAGAAGCTTGTAGATATTTTTTGGAATATGGATGAGATGAGAGGACATCAAATCAAGAATTAATTGATCTCTTTGAGTCCCAGCAGCTTTGAATCCCTGCAACTCTACTTTTCCAAGTTTAAAGCCCTTGTTTTGCAGCTAAAACAATGTGGAATTGAAAAGTAGGAAGAGCAACTAGTTTTGGCCATACTCTCAAATCTTGGCCTTGACTATTCAGTGTTTGTTTCAACCTTCCATGCCACCAAGTTGACAGCTCGAGGCTGGAATATACCTAAGCTTGTAGATTTCATGGAATCCCTCACACAAGAACAAGATAAACTGGTGATGATGGAAACCATCAAACCTTCCAAAGACCAAGCTTTGGTTGCTGGAGATTCAAGGGTGGATTCAAAAGGCAAGAAGAAAGTTAATAAGCCACCTGAGCAAAAGAGAGACAAGAACAAGTCTCAAGAGGAACCCCAAGGCTCTAAGAAGAACTTCTAGAAGAAGAAGAACAAAGGAGAAATGAGCAAGTGCGCATACTGCAGTAAGGGCTATCATCCTGAAATATCTTGCATGAAGAAGCAAATTGACATGCTGACCCAACTCTTGGAGAAGAATAACATCTCCCTTCCTGATTTCTCAAAGAAGAGGGAAAGAGGATCAAATTCAGAGGACAGAGAGAGAGTACATGCATTGGTTGCTGGCACATCAAGCTCACCTAGCTTCATCATAGACCCTGGAGCTGTTAGTTTTTCATCACATTAAGCTAGCATTAAGATCTTAGGATATTTTCACTGAGAGAATAACAAGTACAGCAATAAAGCATAAGCACGTCACAAGAGACAAGAGACACAAAGAGTTTTCCTCGGGGAAACCATAAAGGAGAAAACCCCACAACTTCCTCTAAGATAGAATCAACACCAAAATAGTAAGAGATCTCCCAAAATAGCAGTAGTCTTCTGTCTTCTGTCTAGTCCCAAAATTTCCTTCTTCAGTAGTGCGCCACACTTGGGAGGGAAAGTGAAGTATTTCCACAATGTGATAAATAGAGAGACTCTCACTCTCTATTTATATTCATCCATTCACTTGAATTGCCTTTTCACACGTAGTCTCAACCTAATAATTACTACTCGAGCCTACACCTTAATAAGTGTATAATAACTCAAGTGCCCTGAAACTGTGGGGACTTACCTAATGACTTGATATGACTTGATTACATTATTAATCCTCCCGATCGGAACATCGAGGCATGACCACATGACTCAAATACATAATAGAAACATCTCAGAATAAACATCAGGTTACAATACATAAGATACATAGAAGAATGCATTCTGAAGTTACATATACATCAACACTCCCTCTTAACTAGGAAGGTATTCTTTCGACATTATTTTCAGCACTGGTCTTCTTCTCTGTATCAACTGGAACATCTTCGTCTTCAAGTCATCTTCGTCTTCAAGTCATCTTCATCTTCAATTCATCTGGTTCTGGATCATCATAGAATTGGATCTGGATCATCATAGGACATCATCACTGGATCTGGATCATCATCATTGGACTGGATCTAGATCATCACTGCTGGATCATCATTACTAGATCTGGATCATCACTCGATCTGGATCAACACTGGTGCTATCTCATGATTCTTCTCATCATAGGAAGTTCTATAGAGCCAACCCTTTTTCATGCTAGTTGTAGGCCTACCCTCATGTAGGTCTTCGCCCAGCACTTACATCTGACCTGCTCGTCAGAAAGGCATGCCCAGCACTCACATTTGATCATGTAGTAAGCTACAATCCCATCAGAAAGGCCCAGCACTCACATTCACCAGCATGATAGGACACACCTACTATCATCTGTGAAATGGCTCAGCACTTACAACCACCAGCATGATGGGACACACCTACTATCATCTGTGGAAAGGCACAGTGCTCACATCCACCAGCATGGTAAGACACACCTACTACCATCTATGCAAAGGCTCAGCACTTATAATCACCAGCATGGTAGGACACACCTACTACCATCTGTGAAAAGGCTCTGCACTTACAATCACCAGCATGGTAGGACACACCTACTACCATATGTGAAAAGGCACTGCACTTATAGTCACCAGCATGATAGGACACACCTACTATCATCTGTGAAATGGAACAGCACTTACAGTCACCAGCATGATAGGACACACCTACTATCATCTGTGACAAGGCTCAGCACTTAAATCCATCCAGGCGAGAACACATCCTGCTTACAATGATGGAAGGGCATGCACTCATATCTGATCATGAGGGGAACACATCCTAGCAATCATATCAGAATGGCCCCCAGTCCTCCTCGACTGAGCTACCTGGTAACTGACCAGGCGCCTCCATTCTCCTAGAGAATGGCATTTGCCCTTAAATCCGACTTGCTCATCGGAATGGCCAACACTCACATTTGACATGGAAGGAACTTAATCCTTTAGCCATGAATAGAATGGTTCAGCCCTTACATCTGATCAAGTGGGAACACATCCCTCTATCACATCAGAATGGCTACTCAGTTCTTACACTGAGTGTTCCTGGTAACTAACCAGGTGCCTCCATTCCTAGAATGGCAATTGCTCTTACATCTGTCCTACTTGACAGAATGGCCAGCACTCATCTCTGACATGGAAGGAACCAATCCTCTCACCATGACAGAATGGCTCAGCCCTTACATCTGACCATGGAAGGAACCAATCCTCTCACCATGACAGAATGGCTCAGCCCTTACATCTGACCATGGAAGGAACCAATCCTCTCACCATGTCAGAATGGCTATGGGTCTCATCACTTTCTCCGGGAGGAAGCCTCGATCTGGAGAACACCAAGTCTCTCTCTAAAATACTCAAACTTCAGCCTAGCCAATGGCTTCATCAATACATCATCTATCTGTTCCTCCATCGCAACATACAGGAGCTTCACTGCTCCTCTCTGCACCATATCCCTGATATAGTGATACTTGATCTCGATATGCTTCAACTTGTCATGGAACACTAGATTCTCTGACAACTTCACGCAACTCTGGTTGTCACAATGTATACAAGTAGCATCCAACTGGAGATCAAATATATCAGACAGTAGCTTCTGTAGCCATACTACCTCACAACTAGCTAAACAAGCTGTGACATAATCTGCTTCAGCTGTACTCAGTGCCACACAGGATTACTTCCTGATAAAACAAGAGATCACACCTGATCCCATACTGAAGCAACATCCTGAAGTACTCTTCCTGTCGATGGAACTGCCTACCCAATATGAATCAACGTAACCCTCCAGGTTAATCTTTTGATTCACATCGTACTTGAGTCCATAATCAATTGTACCCCTGCATGCTTTTCAACCATCAGGTGAACATGTCTCAATGTGTTCATAGCAAGGCAAGTAACTAGTCTCGGGTACATCAAGGAACCAATCATCTGACGATACATCGTAGCATCAACCATCTCTGATGAAGCATCACTTAATAGCTTCATGTTCGATGCCATAGGTGTGGTCATGAAGTCCATCATCCTAAACCTCTTCAGGATCTCTATTGCATACTTCCTTTGTCCAAGGAAGATTCCATCTGCACTCTGCCACACCTCCATACCTAGAACAATAGTGCATCAACACATAATAGGAGTATCACTGGTCTTCCGTCTTCAACCTTGAAGCAAAGGTTGGAATCCTCTTTACTCTTAGTAAATCCTAGAGTCATCAGTAATCTTCCCATCCTGTCGTACCATGTCGAACCTCAATATATTTTGTAGTCACTCCCTCTGAAGCGGAGCATCATACTCCCTCTGTCTTCTGTGCTCTATGCACTGAAAAAGTCTATACTAGAGTGACAAGTAGCTTCCTATGCTACTAATATTCTATGTGACCATCTAGTGTATAGACTTACATCTTCAACCTTGTAGCAAAGGTTAAGATCTTCATCAGGCTCATCATGTATGTGTTTAAACTCTTACTGGCTGCAAATGTCTCTTCGTAGTCTAGGCCTTCTTTTCGTGAGAATCCTCGTGCTACAAATCTTGCTTTGTATCCCACGATGTTTCCATCTACTGCATGATGGAACTACAAACTTCTCTTCATGTGATGATACTGCATCCTAGACATCATTCTTCTTGAACTGGTCTTCCCTTTCTTCTTGGTGGATGGAAGGTTCTGCATCAATGATGTCACTGCACTCGTCATATTATTCTTCATTTTGAAATGTCGTCACTTGCTCTTTGGAACAAGTCTTCGTTCTTGTTTGCTTGTAGGTGATTATGTATGTGATCTTTCCTACAAGTCAAATGCATTTGTATGGTTAGAACATTTCATAAAGAATATTCATACTGGAAAATACTTATGCATACATATATGATCATGCAACTACTTTAGCCAATACAACATTCATCCATATCTCACTGAAACTTTCTAGATGCCTTCCATCTCTACCAGGACAACATTGATATTGTGCACTAATCCAATATGTCAGTAAAGAGGTTTCATTCTAGATAAGTAGTAATGGAGAATTTGTATAGCACCATGAGCTACTTACCCATCACATGCATATTAGTAGTATACTGCCATAAATGCAAACATCCTATCATGCATGATACATCAACTGAATATAAACAAATGCATAACAAAACAATATCATGAAATGACAATTGAATGCTTATCTTTATTTGTTTCATGGGTAGACTGCTTCTTGATCCTTCAGCTTCATTGTCTTCTTCATTCATGGTAGCATCATTTCTTATCCAAATGATAAGGAGGATAAGAAGTTCTTCAAGAGTTGAGTCCTTTATATTCCTCATTGCTTGAGGGATCTTCTTTGGATGGTGAGAGCCGGATCTTCAAATGCTCCCGTCTTATCTTCTCTTCTTATGGGTAGAGCTTCTTCTTCTTCCCAAAGTTTTCTGAAAGTAATCACTTCCTTCTGGAACACATTCCTTGAATGAATGAATTCCATGATCCTGGGAGGCCATTCAAGGTGGCCATCAGCACTTCTGCATTCTTCACTTCTGCTTCAAGTTGTTCTTGATTTGAGAGACTCTTATGAATGCATGGTCTCTGCATTCTAGATCTTCACATCCTTCAACTGGTTTCTTTAGGTCATATTCTGATTTTTGTTCTTCCCTTAAAATAGCTTGAAATTCTGGAACAGCTTTGCTTGCCATAGGTTGTGCTCTATAATGCACATGTGCAAGCCTTCTATGCCAAGGCTCATTTGGCTTTACTATGTCATGGATCAAGGCTTGTTCTGGATGGCCCTTCAATTTGTACAAGCCTCCTTCTTGTTCTCTAATCACTACCGCATCGTCGATAGTCTTTCCTTTTGGCCACATGATGACTTGACCATCTATGAATGCAACCCGCATTCCTTTTGCATCAATGCTGAAATGGAGAGAAGGTTCTCCTTGAGTCCTGGAACAAACAATACTTCTTTCATTGTTAGAGACTTAGCAGAGTCTAGCTTGTATGAATATTCCCCACTACATTTTATTGGATATTGGTAGTCATCTCCTAGTTTCACCTTGTGAGGTTATTCATGTTCTGACAGTCTTACAAAAGATTCCTTGAATCCCATCATATGTTTGGAGGCCCCACTGTCTATAAGCCAATCATCACTACCATGAGTAATGTTACCTGTGAGGGCTGATATCAGAACATATTCATCCTTGCTTGAAGAATCTTCACTTTCATATCTGGATTTATTCTTGGTTGGTTCATCATCCTCTGCAGCATGAGCATGATGTCTTCTTTTGTTTCCTTTCTTCTTATGAGAGTGGCCCTTGTTCTTAGGGCAGTCTTTTACAAAGTGTCCTCTTTCATCACATGTATAACATCTTATTTTAGATAAATCTCTTCTAAAGTTGTATTTATGATGAGGATCCTTACCTTTGGAGTAATGAGGTTTTCTTCTTCCCTTCTTGGAATGAACTGTAAGAGCTTGGTCTTCACTTCCCATCTTCTCTTCTTGAGATGCTATCCGTGCTTCTTCTTGAGAACATTCTTCCCATAGTCTGCTGAATTTTATCAGCTTCTTTCTTGCACAAATTCCTTGGATAAAAGCATCCCATGACCTAGGGAGGCCATTCAAGGTAGTCACCACAATCTCGGCATTTTCCACTTCTTCATCAACAGCTTCTAGTTTCTCTTTGATTTGAGAAACTCTTGTGAAGTAAGACTGGATGGTTTTTGCATTCTAAATCTTCACATTCTTCAGCTGGTTCCTCAGGGTCATCTTCCGATTGATGTTATTTCCTTCAAACATTTGGTTAGGGAATAAAACATAGCTTTAGGTGTATTGAGAGAGGACAGTTGTGGGATAAGATGATCCTTGATAGAATCAGTAATGATCCTCTTTTCCATAACCATCTTCTTCTTATGCAAGGCTTTTGCCTCATCTCCCTCTGGAACTGGAACCTCCTCATGAATGTAGGAGTCTAATTCATTCTCTTCCAAGACCAGGGAGATCCTATACTTCCAAGCTCAGAAGTTATCAGCTCCCTCAAGCTTTTCATCAAGCTTGGTATGATGAGACATCTTTCAAATAAGAACCTCAAATGGAAATACAAAAGATTAGATCTTACCGATTTGAGGTGTCCGTCCTTGTCCCGGAGTTCGCTGATCTAGGGTTTGTCGTAGAAACCCTAATTTTCAAAATTTGGAAACTTTCAGATATTATTGGACAAACATATAGATCTCTTCAAATGTAGCAGTCCAATGTACTCCTTTTCTAAAAACAGTGGAGGGAAGCTCCCAAAACAGGAAGCCCTAATTTTCTGATTTCTTCTGCAGAAATGCATGTTACTGTTTCTGTGATATCTCTGAAATTAATGATCCTCTGTGTATGAAATTTCTCACTGAGGTAACATCGCATGTCCCTGATCCAAAAACATAGGTTTAATCAGAATTGGTTTCACCATTTGGGATTTATGAACCTTTTCCCAAGGTGACCTGTTACAGGACTGTTCACAACAATGAAGTTGTACGGCATTCCACGTGTCACTGGTTCATCTTCTGAGTTTGATATTCGGATCACCGAAAGAACAGTCTGTTCCCTTTCTGGAGCATCTTTAGGAATTCCATTTGGACCTTTGTATCTTAAGATATTGCAGATCTCCTCAGATGTCCTGTTTAGGGATGAATTCTGAAAGAGGCTGGAACCCTAACTTGGAGAGATCATATCTCCTGGAGTACAGCGAATCTGAGTCTGATTTTTGGACACAATATTCATCAGGATTTTATATTTGGTACAGAAAATTTTCCGCTTCTGAGACTTTTCCAATATTGGAATATAGCGACTGTACCAAAACTTAGCATTTTTAGTATTTAGGGTTTCTCCTAGCTCAGGGTCAAACTAGGGTTTGACTTTCCTAGAGTTTAACCCAACCAAATTTCTTGATCCAGGTCTCTAAAATTCAGTTTTGGTGAGGAGAAAAATCCTATGCATGTCTCACTCAAAAATTCCTCTTCTGTAGAAATCCCTAATTTCTACATCGAAACTGAAAATGCTTGAAATTGAATTCCGCATCGACAGAAAGATGCACCCCTCAATGGAGAGTCATCCTAGCATACTTTTGCTGAAAATATATGGAGGAATATCCAAAAACTAGGAATCCCTAGTTTCTACAGCTGCATGATGTCTTCTTCTTAGGTTAGCTCTGATACCATGTTAGTTTTTCATCACATTAATCTAGCATTAAGATCTTAGGATCTTTTCACTGAGAGAATAACAAGTACAACAATAAAGCATAAGCACATCACAAGAGACAAGAGACACAAAGAGTTTTCCTCAAGGAAACCATAAAGGAGAAAACCATGCAACTTCCTCTAAGATAGATTCAACACCAAAACAGTAAGAGATCTCCCAAAACAGCAGTAGTCTTCTGTCTTCTGTCTAGTCCCAAAATTTCCTTCTTCAGTAGTGCGCCACACTTGGGAGAGCAAGTGAAGTATTTCCACAATGTGATAAATAGAGAGACTCTCACTCTCTATTTATATTCATCCATTCACTTGAATTTCCTTTTCACATGTAGTTTCAACCTAATAATTACTACTCGAGCCTACACCTTAATTAGTGTATAATAACTCAAGTGCCCCGAAACTGTGGGGACTTACCTAATGACTTGATATGACTTGATTACATTATTAATCCTCCCGATCAGAACATCGGGGCATGACCACATGACTCAAATACATAATAGAAACATCCCGGAATAAACATCGGGTTACAATACATAAGATACATAGAAGAATACATTCCGAAGTTACATATACATCAACAGGAGCTTCAAGACATACGGTTTCGACCAAGGAGGCATTATCCTCTCTTAACATGTTGAAAGGTCCACCAATAGTGTTGGGAGATGACTCTCTCACTGACAATTTGGGCAAAGGAAGGATTGATCTTGACCATGGTAAGTTCAGTAATGTATTGTATGTTCTAGGTATTGCCTCTAACCTCTTGTCAGTGTATCAGATGACCCACACAGGGTCTCCAAAAAAAGGTCATATTCTCCTTTGATGATGTTGAGATCACAGAGATATCGAATGGTAAAGTCATTGCAAAAGGAGTTGTAGATCACACTTCGAAGGTATACATGTTTTCACATTTTCTACCCTACTCAAACCCCTTTGCTCTTCTGATTCATGATAATGAGGCAAGCAAGATTTGGCATGAAAAATTTGGCCATATTAACTATAAGTATCTTTCTGATCTAAGTGAAAAATAAATGGTCATAGGGTTACTAAAGATTAAATTTTCCAAGGGAGTCTGTCAAGGTTGTATCCTAGGAAAACACCGAGAGCATAAATTTGAGAGAACCTCTGTACCTCTTGAGTTGATCCACAGTGATGTTTCTGGTCCATTTCTTCATATGTCAATGATTCAAGCCAAAAATGCATTGACCTTCATAGATGATTTTTCCAGGTTTTGTTGGGTTTACTTCCTGAAGCATAAGTTTGATGTTTTTGGCCTCTTCAAAGTCTTTAAGGCTTTGGTTGAAAACCAATCTGGAAGGAGACTCAAGATCCTCAGATCTAAAAATGGTGGTGAGTATGTCAAGTCTGATTTCATTCAATATTGTGAGGATGCAGGTATTTAGATGCAACATTCAATCCCTTACACACGACAGCAAAATGGTGTTGCTAAGAGAAAGAACAAATCACTGAAGGAGATGGCAACCTGTATGATGGAGGCTAAGACTTTTCCAGCAAATTTTTTGGACTTTTCTAGAATAGGGTGCCTCATAAACATCTTGATGGTATGACTCCTTTCGAATCTTGGAGTGGGCACAAGCTAGATGTGACCCATTTTAGGATTTTTGGCTCAAAGGCTTGGGCTAGAATTCCAACTGAAAAGAGAAAGGATTTGCAGCCCCAAATCCAAGAATGCCTATTTTTTGGGTATTCTAGATATTCAAAAGGGTACAAGCTTATCAACTTGATCACAAACAAATCCTTCATTGAAAGGAGTGTTCAGTTCCAAGAAGAGCCTTTAGTAGCAGTTGAAGTTGGAGAGTCTTCTTCACCACCAGAACCATTGAATGTAAGTGAAGAGACAAATGAGTTTTCTGATTCTGATATGTCTGATAATAATGATTTAATAGTATATCTTGATATTCCTACAAGACCAAAATGGGCAGCAAATACCATTCATGCAGCTAGGGAACTAGATGGAAATCCTAGTGATCCTAGGAGGACTAGATCTCAGTTTGAGAGTGCCTTGTGTATGAAAGACCCTTTGTTTGCAGAGAAGTACTATCTGATGGTTGAATCAGACCCACATACATATGAATATGCAGCACATGATCCAAGATGGCAAACAGCCATGAAAGAAGAATTCAGCTCACTCCAGAAGAACAACACTTGGGAATTGGTTGATCTTCGCCCAAGGAGGAATCTAGTTCAATGTAAGTGGGTTTTCAAAACTAAGTTTGATGCTGATGGTTCACCTTTGAAATATACGGCAATATTGGTAGCCAATGGCTACTCATGGGTATATGGTATTGACTATAATGAAACCTTTGCACCAGTGGAAAATATGGACTCCATCAGGCTAGCCTTAGCCATTGTAGCTTCAAAGCAGTGGGAGGTACATCACATGGATGTGAAGTGTGATTTCCTGAATGGAGATATTACTGAAGATATTTACATGCAGCAGCTTCAAGGGTTTGTGTCTAATCCATATTTTATGTGTAGGTTAAAGAAATCATTGTATGGGCTCAAGCAAGTCCCCATGGCTTGGGATACCAAGATTGATGGCTTTTCGATGTCAATGAGTTTTGTTCGATGCAAGTCTGATCCTAATGTTTATTTGAAGCTGATTCATGGTTCTTTGATTATTATTTTCTTGTATGTGGATGAAATTATGATTACAGGAAGTTCAAAGAAAGAGATTGCCTCCTTGAAGGATGCAATGAACCATGCATTTTCTATGACTGATTTGGGGTTGTTGAACCAATTCTTGGGTCTCGAAATTGCTCAATCCCAACATGGAATAAAAGTAAATCAGTCCAAGTATGCTTTAGATTTGTTGAACAAGTTCAACATGAAATATTTCAAGCCAAGCAAGACTCCCTTCCTTTCAGGAGTTAATCTTGAAGAAGCAGGTTCTTCTCCTATGGTAAATAATACACTGTATAGGTAGTTGATTAGGTGTTTGTTGTACCTTACACATACTCAACCTGATATTTCTTATGCAGTAAGTGTGGCTTCAAGATACATGGATCAGCCTCATGAGATCCATTGGAGATCAGCCAAAAGGATCCTTAACTTTGTTCAGGGAACAAGAACTCATGGGATCTTCTACAAATCTAAATCTAATCTTGATTTGATTGGGTTTAATGACAATGATTGGGCAGGTGACAACATAGATCAAAATTCAACATCAGGATATGTGTTCATGCTTACTAAAGGATGAATTAGTTGGTCAATCAAGAAACAGAGTGCCATAGCACTCTCATCTACAGAAGCAGAGTACAGAGGAGTTGTAAATGCAGCAACTCAATGTTTATGGTTGCAGGGGATACTTGGTGAGTGTGGCTTTGAATTAGAGTTTTCAACTATTATCTATTGTGATCATCAGAGTACCATTCAAATCTACAATTATCTAGTTCAGAGATAGAGAACCAAACACATTGATATCCATATGCACTACATCAGACAGCTTGTGCATGATGGCACCATTCACCTACTCTTCTGTGCATCTTCAGAACAAATAGCAGACATCTTCACCAAAGTTTTTTGTGAGAAGACATTCAGAAATATCAAATCACTACTGGGGATTGTTTATCATGCCATGAAGCATGATTGATGACAATATGTTCAAATTTTGTTTTACTGTCCATGTTTAAGGGAGGATTTTCCCACTGGGTTTTTTCTTCTTTCCTTGGTTAAATGGACATGCAGTATGTAAAGGGTGACTAAGCCTTGTTGCTAGACCCTATAGTTTTCTGATATTTACTCATAAATTCAGGCTTAAGGGGGGGTGTTAGAATAATCAACCCATAGTTAGCTACCTTAGAGATTAATTAATCCATTTTTGTCTTATTTGCCTAGTTTCCAATATTCCACTCTATGCAAGTTGTCTTCCACATGTCCTAGAATTCAAAATTGCTAAAACTAAGTCATGGAGTGCTTGGAAAACCTCCCAAAAACCATATTTATCATGTCTACTTTATTCCAGATCCTCCCTAGTGCATATCTGCTTTTTCTGCTAAGTTGCCTGCTTTATTGAGATTTATGGCAAAAGGGAAAATAAGACTAGGTGTAGTTGACTTGTTTTTTTCCCTCATCAGCCTCCATTCTTTTCTCATAATAAAAGCATGTATGATTTTTATTTCCATCACTTATTATCTTTCCTACTTGAATTTGCCAATTCGTGAGCCTCTAGGTAGATTTGGAAACTGCTTTATGCACTTATGGGGGATTTGACTAGATTTAGTAAGCCCACTTTTTGACTATTTCGAATGGAATCCTTATGCATTTGAATCTCTTACGTAATTATATATTGCAGCAGCCTATGAATTCATAAGGTTGGCTATTGTACACTTATTCAATACAGATTAGTGTTATGCTCCAATTTTAGTCTCCTTTGTGTGTAAATTTGCATGTTTGATTAGCAATTTTGTGAGTGCAATTGTTCTATCACTTGGGTTCAATTTCCACAGTAAGTTCCATCCTCTCTATTTCCATTTGAGTTTCTCATTTTTTATCATGACGAAAAACAATACCAAGATTGAAAGAGTTAAGAAATTCTAATCATGGAATTATAGAGTGCTTATCATACTTGAAGAAACATGCCATGAGGATCTATGTCAAAGAAGAATCTACAGATCTAGAAAAAGATGAAGTCGAAGCCTAGAGAAAACTAGTCAAAACAAAGATGAGTATTTTTGCCTCCATTGGATCTCACAGAAATCATCCTTGAAGACTCCCAAGGATATGTTCGATGCAATGAACATCATGTATGAAGATGACCTTGAGGACTCAACTCAAGAATGTGAAGGTAAAATGTCTAAAACACTCATTGATTCATTCACAAGAATATCTCATCTCAAGGAGCGATTAGAAGTCGTTGAAGACAATGTTAAAGAAGCAGAAGCACAAATTACAACTTTTAATGGTCTTCCAAATTCAGTCAAAAGATTTGTTCTAGTAGGAATATCACATATGGAGGAATGGAAAATTGATTGATGGAAAAAGAAGAAAAGATGACAATCAATCCCTAACAACTCATACCAAGTAGAGAAAGAATAAACAAAATTTCTGCAAAGAGTAGAAGGACATCTCACAACCCAATAGTTCAGTTGTGACAGGAAATGACTCTTTGTGAAAGAACGTACCAAGAAGGAAGAATGGTAGGATGATATGATTTAGAAGTGCCAGCCGATCATACATAATGATGTATGGATATGAGTTTGAAACATGAAGGGAAGTTTTGTACACTACTACATTTCGATCCAAAATCTGACGGAAAAGTTCGATGGCGCGTGGATTTCTTTTTTTAAACCTACCAAAAATCACAAAGATAATTTTTTTTTTTGAAAATGTGGCTATAAGCGTCGCTTAAGCGACGGCTAAGTTCGTAAGCGTCGCTTAAGTGATGGCACCTTTTGAACATGGTGATAACTTTTTTTTTTAGTAAAGGTTCCTAAAATGTGTTCATTCACTATCTTGGGTTTCTTTGGGTCATAACCACTTCCTTTGTCACTAGAATTGCTATGACTGTTTCTTAAATTTCCCTATATTTTGAAAGAGCCATGCCTTTTACTTTAGTGTTTTCAACTTCCTTTTTTTATTTCCAAAAATTGGTATCTTAACCCAAAATTCAATCCCAACACAGCGAGGAACTTCTAGTTTTTATCTCCAGAATGGCAAGAGGGATAGTAAACTTATTTTTACATTCTTCCATGTTTTTTGCAAATTTCCTTCTAGGGTCGCATCCTCTCATCGTTTATTTCAAGGTTGGAACTATTTAGAGATAGTACCTCCCTTAAAGGTTTCCAATCCTAAAAATCATAAATAGCCCCAAGGTTGCTTGAGTTATCCTTATTTGTCTCAACCTGCTCTTTTCTTCATTACCTCTAGCCTCCAACTATATCTTCCTTAATGTCTATAATAACACCTTCTAGGAGATTGATTTCACACTCAATTGTTGTCATATTTAGTTTGAAGATAACTCAAAGTCAAACCATGAGATATCACCAATCTATTTTGATTTCAAAGAATTCATTTCCTTGGTAAAAATGAGGAATTGATCAATTTATTTTACGATCATATTCCCAATTCCAAATGACATATGAATAAGTTATTTTTTTAACCAGGATTGAAGTAGGCCCATTTCAAACCACATCAACATATTTACAATCAGAAATATTTGGCATAAATAAACTTTGTAATAAGTCTAATTTTTCCTTCAAAAACACATACTTGAATCATGATATAAATGTCTCCATACAAAACCTCGCTCCTACTATTGAGTGATTACTCATTTCCTTTGTTGGAAATCTATCTGGTTCTTCACCTGTGACCATTTTGCTTGCACCTTAAACAAAAATATCGTGTATAGTATGAAAATACTAAGGGTTGGTTTGCCTCCACAAAATGGGGTTCCATATTTGAACATAATCGGCTCCTAGGTCCACATCTCCTCATAAGGACAACCCCTCAAAGTCGTTACATAATACCAAGGCATAAAGAAAATATGAATCCATATGGAACCTTATAGTTTTGGGGAATTCGGTATATTGTTGTGAAATTTAATTTTATATGACTCTTCGTCGATCCATAACTTATAAAATGAACATAATGTATGGCATATGATACACACCTATCAAATTGGGTTGTACGAGACATTTTACAAGGAATAGACTTCTGCAGAATTCACATTTAATAGCCTTCCAAGAATGGGAAGCTCGTGCAGTAGTACTGTACATAGGGGTTTTGAATCTGATATAATCGATGAACAGAAGCAGGTTGTGAGAAGGAAGGCACCAAAGAGTAAGGAGTTAAGATTGATTGTTTCACCTTGGAAACAGCCCTATGAGAGCCAAAGAGTAAGGAGTTAAGATTGATTGTATTCGGATGAGGAGGAGCCTTTCGGGGTTTCGAAACCGAGACTTAGCTGGGGGATTGAAGTGCTGGATCGAGAAGATGAGGAGGAAAGGTCGAAGATTGATGGCTCATGCGGCTATGATTTGGTTTCTTTTTATGGACTGCAAAGGAAGGATATACTCAATTTTTTGGAAAGAAGTTTGAGCGAAAAGGAAAATACCTGTACTCGGGGAATCAGGAGGATCGAAAGGAGACCCAGTAAGTTTGCTTGGCTCGTTGGCCCTGATAATCTATGTATGCACATTTTCACTTGGAATATGAATGGCAAGGTAAACAAATATATCTATGCTCTTTAGGAACAAATTTCTTCCCTTTGTAGATCCTCAGGGTTTAGGAGACTCATTCAGACTTGCAACAGTTTAGCAAATCAGGGATGAATGTCCTCAAAATATGCTAAATTGACCTAAGACACACTACCATATTCAATCACAGAAAACAAGGAAAACACACAAGGGCCAACTGCTCAAGCTTTATTAAATATCCAGACCTGCTGGAATTACAACAATAGAAGTCAAGTATTCGGGAATATTTCAAGCATAGGATGTTGAGTCTTGGTTTTGAGGAATTTGAGGATGGGAATATTAGGTTGCCTGAAAGGTCTGGGTTGAATGATAGAGAGGGCTCTTTCTCTCCATCTATCTATTCTTGTAGTAGGATAAATTCCAGTGCAGAGAGAGTAGATAGCTCAGATTTCTGGGATGGGCAGACGAGAGACATTGTGCAGAGACATGCTAAGGAAGAAAAGAATGGAAGGATATGTCTAGATAAATGGAGTGATGCTGCGAGTTCTTGATGGCCAAAACAAGAGCAGGGGGATACATTCTTTCTGAAAATTTTGCTGGGACATGGCTTAGACTCTGGTCCTTTCAATCCATTGCAGTCAGATGACTATCCTCCTTTGACTCAAGCAAAATACCTTACTTTGAATGGGAGGGATGGTCGGAATAAATCTGATATTGATGGGGCAGAGAGCATGGAAATGGATGCCATTGAAAATTCCCTAGAAGAAGATAACCTGGCACTATGGGAATGCATTGAGAGGTTGTTTCAGAGGGTGCATCAGCTAGAGAAAAGGACACACAATGATCAGCTGGATATTGAATGGGTTGCAACAAAGAAGGTGCTTCAAAAAAGTCTAGTAGCCTATTCAGCTAGTTTGAGAGATGGATCGAATAAATATTTTCAAAGGCTTTCCAGCAGGGGAGAAGCTGGTGAAGAACGTTCAGATGGAAGTGATGGATCATCAAATCTCAATGTCAACAACTCATCTTTAGGAGAAAAGGTGACTGAGTGTGAGAATGAAAGTGATAGAAAGTCTGGTATGAGTTCTCTCTTTGAAGAACAAGATTCACCTTCCCATATACATGAATCACTGATTTTGACAAAGAAGGTGCTGCATACCAAATTAGTACCTTGTTCCAGGGAAGGATCTAAGTCCTCTCAGAGTCTATCTGTAGAGGATGAGGCGGTGTCTGATAGTCTGATGGTCAAAGAGATTGTAGAAGAAAATGACAAACTAGACATGAAAGGCATGTTGACGCAAGAGGAATCAATCGCCATAAAAGATTCTTTTACTCAACCTATGGAAGATGAAAACAACAGAAAAACTAGCATCAATGATGTTTCTGATCAAGAAAACAGAAGTAAAAGAACAAGAAGATGCAACTCTCTAAAAGGAAATGGGGTAAATATGACTATAGTGAACAAGGAAATGATAACTGTACATCATGATGGCCACATGAATACAGCAGGGCATGTTGTTGACATTCATCCTGTGGAATTGAGGCCTGAGACTGAATGTGATTCCTTCCAAGGTGAAGTTAAACAGGTTATTCAGAGAATACAATCATTGGAAGAGGAGAGAGATTCTATGAGAGAGGCAATTCAGTATTTGAAAGGACAAAATTCACGTTTATCACAATTGAACCGGATAGCGCCAGAAGGTTATGAAGGTCAGACACCATCTCAAAGCAGGAATGTAACTAAAAGGTTGCCTCCACCCGAGGGCTCATCAATTTTTTCTTTAATAAAGGTATCCCTGACTGACTGTTTTTCTAATGTTAATATAATTCCTTTTTCAATTGCTAAATTCTTTTCGCTTCTCTCTCTCTTTCCTCATTCATATCTGTTCTTTCAACATACAAAAATATATACTTATTCTATTCTGTTTGTTTGTATGTATTTTCTAATTATAATATGCCTTCTTTATTTTGGAAAACTTACATGCACGACACAGTAAAATGTTGTCTTGTACCATGTCAAAAATGGTGGGTGATCAATTGTATTAGTTTTGTTCTTAGCTACTATGATCATGTTCAAAAAACATCTTAAAGTTCAAGACTGATTTTATATATCATTCTCCTTGGCAATCATTTTGCTTAGGGTCTCCTACTTTGTTGCACCCTAAGTTGCAAGAAATGCCTTGGAGGGCCTCGATTCAAGCCCTAAAACTTTACAATACTTTGAAATGCATACCAACTACCTTTGAAATTCCAGGAAACATTTCAAATGGTATTTCACAATTCTGAAACGCCAAGTCACGTTTCATTGGATTTTCCACCCAAAATGGGTGTGATTTCGCATGTTTTGATTGCATTTTAACTAGGGAGTTGACCATGGGGACTCAGCCAAGTGCTTTTATCTGACATTAACCCTAGTTTCACATTGAAGAAACTTTTAGAAAACCCTCACAGACTATCTTTGTTCTAAATAAACGATTTGACTCTCATTCTTTTTCATACTTGCTTCAACAGCATTTGAACAAAGGGGTTTCCTGCCAAGGAAAAGCAATTTCCTTGTGTTTTGGAGCATTTTGATCTGGGTTTGGTGTAGTTGTAGTGATTGTGGGAAGCAAGAGGGTTGTGCCAAGGTTCATTTACGCACACTTTCTTCAACAAAATTTGAGAAAAATTGTTTCATGCAGCTATAGGAAAAATTTTCTATGTTTTGGGCATCAAGATTATTGTTCTAGGCTTCTTTAAATTTTCTTGCTTAATTGTTTCTTTATATATATATATATATAATATACCATGTTTTCCCATTTCCAAATTTTGGGGGGTCACATTTCTGGTTTGTACCCTTTCTCGTACCATGCAACTTTGGTTGCACCCCTGGTTGCCAAGATTTGCTGCACAAAGACATCAATGTCCAAACTAGGAGAAATTTTTGTATACCAGTGAAGTATTCAAGCAAACGAGGATGTTGGAGGTTGATTGGATGAGCGTAGTAGATCAATGGGCACATGCTTCAACTGATTCTTATATCACTGAATTTGCTATTGACATTTATGCATCTCATGGTCTTGCATGTGACGTCATTTTGACGGCTGACCAAATATTGAAGTTTGTTTGTGAAGAGCTTACCCATGGATATCAAGATGTTGGTTGAATAGAGATTTCAAAGAATCCCCATTGGTGATTGTTGTCCCCTTAGATGTTCCCTTTGGGAAAGGAACGATGCCAAGACAACCACAGTCCACTTTAGGTCCCAAGCTGGCTCTTGGACCAAAGGGAGTCAACCCTTGATCATATTTAGAAGGCACTGTCCACTGTCAGCTCAGCAATGTCCTCATATCTTTAGGTTTATCCTGAATAATTTTTCCAAATTTAGAGAGGTATAAAGCAGATTGGAAAGAGTTTGGTCAGAAAATCAGCACACACAAAATTGTAGGAAATTAATCAACCATTTCAATGGGCACTTTCTCCCACTCTTTGTGACATAGATATTTGTCTGTTGAATATAGAAGACAAAAAGAATACCTGAGTGAATCAACATCTTCCAAGAGTCATAAAAATCACCTACCCTTCATTGGCTTCAGAACTACTTTGAATTAGTTTGAGTGGTGAGAACAATTGGAGGAGCTTGGGGGGATTTGGGCATGAGGTTGAATAACTTTAAGACTGGTCATCAAGGAATAGTCTTGAACTCTGTTATTAGGACTTATGACCATTTGGAGCAAGTACTAGTCAGGTTTAGGTAATGAATTGCCTGCCTAAATATCTTGTTAACCACACTAATGTATCCATATTCCCTGAGGTCCTTGGATAAATTGACTCTTAAGAAGCTCTTTATTTAGGGTGTGGATTAAAGCACTCAAGATCAATGATAGATAACCACTAACATGCATGGAAATAGGATCCAAACAATCCCATACCATGGTGAAGCTACGAAATTCATCCTACATGGGACAACAAATATGAGCAGTCTTCCTAGTGGGTTCTCAATCCCACGGGAGAAAACAATAAGGGTGTTATCGAAAACCAATGGTCTCTGTGACACAATTTCATCACATGCCGCTTGATTCTGAAAGTATAAACAGAAATAAACATTTTGTAAGGTTTCAGTTAGTCTGGCAGTTCCAACCACGCAGCTCTCAGCCCGCCTTCATGCATGAGTTTATAATGGTCTCTTGATGGGTGCAGCCAATCAAATATCCAAGTAGTGTGTACTGATTGTACTTATTGCGAGTAATTCCTTTATTTAGAAACAGAAATAGTAACACGGATAAAAGGGTTTGGCTCATTACCTGGTGGAAGACCTCCAGGATGAATCTCTGGGGTTCTTCTGGCAGCACCATTGTTGGATGCCTCTATGATAGACGAAATTACATGCTGGTAGATGCATTGCTAGAAGCATTAACATTTACCTTACCATGCACTTTTTAGTCAACACCATTGTTGAATGCCTCTGCAATAGACAAATTTACAGAGTGAGCAGATGCATTGCTAGAAGCATTAGCATTTGCATTACTGGGCCCTTTCTGAGCCATTATGGGTTCACAATCACCCTATAGGGGGAAGAGTGGCTGCTCACTGCCTGAACAATACAGGTAGTAGCAAGGTCAAGTAGTAAATACTCAGCAAAGATAGGACTGTTTTATGGTAATTTGCTAGTCATAGTTAGTGAAATGGCTCTAGATTATGTTGTACAATTCTGAATGGTTTTTTAATCTACTTTGGATCAATGTTAATACATCACCTGTTTGTAGTTTGAATGACTGGCTGGGCAATTCTACGATGGAAGATTTTTGTCCTATTATGTTTTTCTTATTCACAACTAGAAGACAGAGTGGAGTGGCATACACATGGGCAGGACTAGGATAGCTTGATCTATTGAAGTGGCAAGCCTTGGGCTGTATGCCATGACATGCAACAATGCTTAGTTATTTTAAAATTAAGCTTCATTTGGTGAAGAGAAGTAGAGGAAGTTGTTAAGCAAGCTCTTGGAATAGGGCACTGATGGAATTTGATGATCCATTTAATTTGTTACATGAGGCAGTGATACACATAGTTCTTTATCCAATGCATCAGTCTGATCACATCCCACTTGCTCCATAATAGCTGTCACTTCATCCATTGTTCTCAAACCTATTTTTGTTGGAGGGGAGAAACAGAAGGAACAATACAACCCAACCCCAAAATGATTTGGTAACTTTAAATCTAGTGTAATGTAGCTCTAGGATGTTAGTAGTGACTAACAACCCAAGTACTTGTCTTAAAATAAGAGTGAGACTTCTAGATACCATGACACCTCCTAACTCACCATGTTAGTAGATTTTGAAGTCATTTTTAGAGAACATTGTAGCCTTGAGCATTCAAAATTGATTAAAACAATTATTCATTGGGGATCATCTTGCAAATTACAGTAAAAGTATGTAGGTCACTGCCATGCTTGTCACATCTACTATACATGAATCATATATTTAAAAAGCTTTGAGCTCACTATGAAAGTTCATATCACTTGAGTATACCTTGTACATGTGTAACATTCCGTATGCAATTGTAGACAAGTATCTATCCTGTCCAATTTCTGCTTATGGATTTGATGACCTATTTTTCTACTAACACAATCCCTCAAATACTAATATTTTTCAGCCCAGTCCTTCCATCCTTTCTGGACAATTAGAGGTCCCAAGAAACTGACTATCCCTTTTTTCCACCCTATCACTTCCCCCCAGAGAAAGGGTCAAAGAAGAATCTTCTACTGCTAGTATCCTGCACTAGGAAATAAAAAAGAAGAGTTAAAACATGACTTGTAGGCTATAGCCAGGTTTCTAACCATGATGATGATTTGGATTGCAAAGTGAACATCTTTGCATGCCCATTGTTGAAGCTTTTTTTCCATTTTGTGCAAAACTTGATCCCAAATAATGTTTACAGGTACATCAAATTTCAAAAGGGAATTATGGTTGGATTTTTTTTTGTTTGATGTTAAGCCACACTTGAAATCCTTCTTGCTCTATGATGAATGCCCATACTTTCCTCTCTCACAATAGCTTTAGCAGCTTTTGCAAAAATGTCAAGGCAACAAATTGCTTTGTACCTTTAACAGAGTTACAAGATATGTTTGGAGTGAGAGCTGAGTCATCAGCAAAATGGATGTTAAGTAACTCCTCATCAGCAATAAGTGAGTTCCCCAAATTTGTTCCAGAACTCAGCAACTCCAAGAATATATCCTAGAGCATTGACTGTAGTAACATATAAACAAGGGGCTAGAGGCAACTCCCATCTAATGGGAATGATGAAGCAGAGATGTTGCTGATAGCTGTCCATTGACACAAACTAGCAGAGGCATTTGAAGAAATGGTTGTGACTCCTTTAGTAAAGAAAACTTCAAGAATCCATCCATTAGAGCATATTGATGATGGAATCCCACTAAATTTTGTTTTATGCCTTGTGAAAATCAACCTTAGATAACGACCTTTTGACTAGGATTCCTTTGCCCAGTCAAGACTTGCCTAGGAGTAATAAAATTATCGAGGATGAAATGGCCTTTGAGAAACCCTGTTTGCTCAGGTCGAACACTTTGGGTAGCTGTATGTTTGATTCAAGTAGCCACATTAAGCAAAGTTATAGGCTGCTGACCACTCAGTTTCCTTTCATGTTCCTTTAGATATCAACATAATAAGATCTTCTAGGAAATTGCAAATTTATAACATATCACATCTCATCCCATAAGTTAAGAGTTTTACTTACAAAGGGTAGGCATCAAATTTACCTACTCTGTTTGAATTTACATCCTCTCTTTGATTCTTTAATCTTCATAACCAAACCTAGTTTCTGTATTCAAGAACTTCTTAGAGGAGTTAAACATGGGTACAGGTTAGTATTGTGATGAACATGAATCATATTGTTAAACAATAGTGTTATTTCCTTCGTAACCTTGTCTCTTATTTGTCGTGTGTGATTAATTGTGTTAGAAATTTTGACTGCTTCTACCTCCAACATGGTTTCCATGCTCCTAATTCTTCTTTATGCCCTTTGTGATTTGATTAATTTGTGTTGTCAACACTTTTCTGTGTTAGATGTTAACATGTCATTGGCTGTTACTCGTCATTGGGACATGACATCAACAACATCACATTTTGTCACCTTTGTGGACATCAATCTCTTGTAATGTTGATTTACATTCTTTTGGTTCTCATGATCTACTTTTGGAAGTTCAGGTTCTGTTGATTTGTGAACAATTGTTACTTTTAAAAGTATCCTTGTATCAATCCTGTACAAGATGAGTTTTTTTCTATTGTGATTTTCTATACTCAAATTGTACATGTTGTCTTGGAATTGGCATTTTTGTCACTTCTGTTGACATCAACTTCTTGCATTGTTGGGTTCTTGCAATCTACCTTTGGAAGTTAATGTTCTTCATGGCCATGTCTTGTCATTTTGTGAACATTTGTTCCTTTTAAACGTATCCTTGTATCAGGCCTTTGGAAGATGAGTCTCAGATGGTCTTAGTGATTTGTGTAAGCTCAAAAATGCTATTGGCTACGCACTTCTGATACAGAGTAGTACAATATTTTGAATTTTCCAAACATAGGTTCACTTAAAGCAATTTTTACAGCTCTGCCTCTGCTCTATCCAAAATGTGTCCTCTCTTGAAACTGGGATCTTTCTTAGAGACACTTTCCATAGACCTGCCTGGAGCAATGATAAAATTAAAGACAGCCATGCACTATGCCTTAAGAATAACCAACCCCTTTCCTTCACACTATGCTCTTTGTATAATGTTTGAAGCTGAGAGAGTATATCTAGAATGATATTTGCCAGTTGTGATAGCTCCCCTGTATGGCCAAAATGAACATTATGGCGCCGAATTCTGCTAAAACTTTTGAAGTATTCAATTTCAAGCAACTTGTCTCTACCCAATTTAGGACTCCATGGCAAAGCACCATCTTCCTTAACATCAATATCTGATAGAGTGATCCAGCCAAGTACAAAACAATATCTTTCAAGTATAAGCTCATGCACTTGGGAAGCTTCCCTATTCTACCATACTTCCAAAATGCGACAAACAACAAAATAGTAAATGAACTTTTGTTCATTTTAGGGTCGTTGGAAGTTGACTTAGCTGCTATACAATATCATTTTCAAGCATGATTCATTGTAAGATGCTAGTTTCGTAAGGCGACATGTCAGATCCATAACTAAAACGTTAGGTGTTAGGACATGGAAAGCCATGCCAGTTAGCTTTCCATTTAACGCTGGAAGGACCTTTCCAATAGCCTTTGCAGCACCAGTTGAGCTCGAAATGATATTCTGTCCAGCACCACGACCTCCACGCCAATCCTTCATAGATGGACCATCTACGGTCTTCTGTGTAGCTATTTATACATTTCCTTGCTATCTGCAAATACATCAAGGCAGAGTACACAACATTAGAGTTTGGTCTTTTGTTTTTTATTAGTAGCTCAAATCCATCCACGGTCATTTGTAAACCTATGGAAGTCAACTTAGTAAAACCTGATGGACAGTGGACAGTGTTCTTGTGGGGATTATTGGTGAAGCTAATGGTTGCAAATTACTAGCACGAGCTGATAAGGAAACTGCATTGTACATTTTTGAATTGGCCTTCTGACATGATCGAATACCAGGTACTCATTGATTTCTGGGAATTTTACTAGTTAGTAACCAACACAGGATGAACTGATGGTATCAGACTTCATTTGGCCCTTACAAGATGTGATGTGCGCTTAGACCAAGCAAATCAGTGCATATATTAGCTAGATCATGGGGTATACTTGTTCTGATAAGATATGACAGTCATTGAACATCCTCTGTAATGTATTGGGTTTTTTGTTCAAAGTACAATGAGAATTTTCTTGTCCATTTCTTTCTGTATTTCTTGTGGTAATTGGTATTCATTTATTCACAAATGCATCAATCACAATAGCTCTTCAGCTTTTGATGGATAGAATTTTCTTTTCTAGTATCAAACATACATCAGAACTGCGATTAGTTATGAATATAGTGCATTAGATTCTAGAAAGAGGATGACTTTGATCTGAATGTAGAATCTATTCTCTTTCCTAAGACACAGTACGATCATAGTAAATAGNCATGGGAAGAGGTTAAGGGAGGGTGGGACTACCCCAAGGGGTGTCCAGAGTCGATCAAGCCTGGTTGTGGTCAAATCATTCTTTCCATCACTGGAGCTGGCCCCATCCTAGGGTCAGACCAAATTAAAATAAAAAATAATTAAATAGATGGGGATGGTTGGAAGGCACACCAAACTGGGGGTGGCAAACAACAATTCTTTAAATAAATTAAAAAACAGAAAACATAAACCATGATACATCATCATACAACGCAATAGAAGAGCAATTATATAACAATAAATACAAAACACTTTGTTTGAAAACCCCGAAAAAGAGTAAATACATGGTAAAATACATACTTCACAGCATTCTAGCCCACTACATTGTATAATTAGGACTCTCCCCTGCAACCAGACACCAAGACCTTGGGGACAGAGGACACATCTTATAGGGTAGGGGGACAGGTTCCCATGAAACAATGGAAACAAACATATCTAAACAGTGGCATGTGTATAAATTGGAGCCATGTGCATAGCATCAATACCCAATAAATAGCCACTGATATACAGAGAAATCTTATCATGTTCATATCCACATATTTAAATGTCCATGAAACACATAACGAACATTGTGATCACTATGCGTACATGCCCTCAACATTCATTCA
>LPNX010167038.1:145944-172866 GCA_001517045.1 Pseudotsuga menziesii | reverse complement strand
GTAAAATGGCTCAACATATACAGGTACCTGCTTTCATCCCTTCAAAGTTCAAACCTAATCCTGAAATATTCAGGATCAAATTTTTATTTTACATTCTATAAAGAAGCGAATATAACACATACTAGAGACCAAGGCCAAATGAGGGAGTGGCTAATACTTGCAGCTGTAATGTAGAATAATGACAAGTAGCAGATGAATGACTTTTCAAACTTTACGGACAACTCATCTTAATCAGTTTGGTTGAAAGATTTAGAATTTTAGCTAAAAGAAATGTTGCACAGCAGCTCAAGCGTGTAGTCATGATAGAGCAAACTGCATATAGAGGTAGGCGATTTCAGAGAAAACAATAAAAATAGAAACTCAAGAGATGGTATTGAAGACCAAGAAGCATTGATAGCAAAAATAATCCATTTTGGTGTCTTTTACTGCATGAATGACAAACAGAAAGTACACAAGTTAACAATGAGTCTAGCTCCCTTCATCTACTTTCCGGAACAATGTCGGTTGATCTACTGAATTAAGACTTTACACATGTCTTTACTTATCTATTCATGTTGTAAATGTAAATAGAAATTGAACTCAACAACAATAAACACCCAGAACAACATAAATACAGAATTGGAACTAATTATCTTTTAATGATAGTTCAAGATTACAATTAGATGCTTTACCACCCAAATCTAGGCATTTGCCGAGTATCACCTTCAATCTTGGTTCACAGATTCTGTCTAGGAGACTTGACATGCAGGTAGCACGTGCAATAAGGTGGTCACAGTGGCATATTTAACATAATCTCATTATCCCTCAGCTAGGTCAATACCAACAGAGATTAGACTTAACAGATATCACAGAGGACACTTGCCACAGCCCCAATGGTCCTGTTCCAAACACTATTATTGGGTGTACTTCCTAATGATCAGACCTTGTGAGAAGAGAGACACGACAATTAGTAATTAAAGCATAAATTTTATATGAACTCATCCCTCATTTTGAGGAAAGTAGATTTTTTAATTTTTGTTGAGGATTTTCATGTATCAATATTGAAGAATGCACATTTGTATGGTTGATTGTAAGAGTGCACTTTCAATGAACTCTTTGTCTATCCCTTAATATAGATATCATGCAATCCATTTTATTAGTCATGGGATTTCATGTTCAGTAACCATTTACTTCAGTTTCTGCCATGTATAATACTTTTCTTCACTAATGGAATGGTTTATGCTAATCAATTGCGTCGCCTAGCTTTCATGGTGGACTTATGTTTCCTATCAGTTGTGAGACTATTTATTAGTTGCATTTTTCTTTCATGTATGACTAGAATCCCAACATCTTGGAATCTACCCCTGTTATAAATATACCCAATTTGCAGGTATTTAAAAAAAATAAAAATTCACTGACGTCGCTTAAGCGACGGTTCTCCATGTCGCTTATCCGACGCTTCCTCTTTATATCCATCGCTTAAGCGACGGTTCCTAATGTCGCTTATCCGACGCTTACAGTTTATAGCCGTCACTTAACCGACGACATGAAGGTTATTTTTTTAAAAACAAAATTGACTATTGTCGCTTATCCGACAGCAATTCTGTCGCTTAACCGACGGCATGAAGGTTATTTTCTTAAAAAAAATTTCACGACCGTCGAAGAAATTTTGTCGCTTAACCGACGCTTTACATTTAACCGACGGTAAACTGAGGTGTCGCTTAACCGACGGATTGGAAAGATGTCGGATAGCCGACGATAGGCCACCGACGTTTAAAAAAAACATAGTGTCGTACATGCGACAGGGAAGTGTCGAAAATCCGACAATAGTGCCATCGGATTTTTGGTCGAAATGTAGTAGTGGTAAAGTCTTCCAAGCAAATACACAAGACCGAGTATAATGCTGATCAAAGTATCAAAAGATACGAAGCAAGGTTCGTTGTTTCTATTAAAAGAGAGAGTTGGTTACGGAAAGACATTTCTCTATGATATAGACACACCTCTTCAGTAGTGGATATTACACTAGACAATTGGTGTAATCAAAGTAAAATAAAAGATCAAGCAACCTATATAGTTTGAGACTCTCTACAGAGAACCACCTATGCATAGAAGGATTTGTATGAGCTCAGTAGGCACCCATGGGATAGCACATATAATTACATGAGGAATTTGAGGATCAACTAGAGTGATGGAGATCCCAACCTTTACTACAAGGTTGAATATATAATCCTATAAGGACAATAATCTCATAGATAGATATAAAGAATACTAGTAGCAGAGGATGCTACCTATCACTCCAATGTCCTAATACATATGCAAAGGGAGTATGGTGCTGCTCCACCTCAGAGGGGGTGACTACGGTATATCTCAAAGGTCAACATGATTAGATAAAGCGGAGTGTTTCTTTCAATACAACCAAGGATTAATATATTGCAGCTAAGAAGAAAGAAAGTAAAGATTCCTCAAGTAATGAGGAATATGATTCAGAATAATTATACCGATGAAAGATGAAGATTATACTCTTATCCATTTCATCATTGGAGGAGATGCACTCGTAGTAAAAATAGACATAGTTCTATGTGATATGTGGTGTAAGAATACTTGCTCACTATTTCCTATCATGAGAGGAATAGGTCCTCAAAATCACACGATGAAGTTGAAAACATTTGGCAGAGACTCCAGTAATTCAAGAAGACAGAGATCAATATAGATTCTACCAAATAAACAAAGATAAGTATTTGAATCATCATTACCCATATATTTAGATTTTCAAATATGTGTACACATATATGTTTCTAGATTCAAGAAACGTATAGTAGAATATTTTTATTTTACTACTAATATGTAGGTGATGGGTAAGTGGCTTAGATGATTGTTGCATTAGCAGAAATAGTTGCATGATTATATATATATATATTTATGCATGGGAAATTGTCATTTTGAATATGTTACAAAATGTTTCTAATATTAAAAAATGTATTTGAATTGTAGGAAGGATTGTATGCAATCACATACAAGAGAAGAAATGATGAAGTTACAGATGTACGATACAGTTTCAAATATACGATACAGTTGCGGATGTACGATACAATTGTAGATGTACAAGAGAAGAATGATGCAGTTACATATGCACAAAGAATAATGACGCAAGTTGTAAATGTACGATGCAATTGCAGATGTACAAGAAGAGAATGTTAAAGAATAAGTTACAGAAGGGAGATGTATAGCTCAATCATGTTGCCTCAGAGGAACAAGTAGAAGACGTAGCCTCTGGCTCATGAACGCTTCCAAGACAAGCTTCGTGTATTCAGAAAGGACCTCTCTCAAAAGAGGGAGTGATAGTAGATGGATGATGGATGTAGTGGTGAGTAGATTAGTATAGAGGAGGGTAAGTATGACTAGGCTTGTTTGTTCCGAAAGGGTTAGTAAGTCAGACGAAGCCTATTGATCCTAGGGGGATTAGTATGTCTGGATAGGATTATTTTTCCCTAAAGGGTTAGTAATCCAAATAAGGATTGTTTGGTCCTCAGGGAGATCCATCTGTCTAACTAGGATTGTTTGACTTGAAAGAGTTAGTAAGTTAGACAAAATGCTTAGATGGATCTACCAGAGAACTCACTTAGATGCCGCTCTAAGATGTTGAAGGGAAAGATGTATCCTTAGTATTTCTATATTATTCATTGTTGATGATTGCTAAGATTTTTTGATGATTGTTGAGATGATTGTTTCGTTATTGTTATATTGATGCTTATTGAGACGTTTGCTGAAATGTTTACTTCAGTATTGTTATACTGATGTTTGTTGAGATGTTTGCTAAAATGTTTGCTTCAGTATTGCTATATTGATGATTGCTGAGATGTTTTATTCAGTATTGTTATACTGATGATTGCTGATATTTTTGCTTCACTAATTTCATAGTGATTGTTGATATGTGTTCTTCAATATTACTATACTAATTATTGTTGTGATGATTGTTGAGATAGTTACAGTGTTGTTACACCGATGATTGATCATTGTTGATTGTTGAAGTTTCAATGTTACTACACTAATGATTGTTGATTGTTGAAGTTTTAGTCTTACTACACTGATGATTGTGCATTGTTGAATTGATTGTTGAGATAGTTTCAATATTCCCATATTGATATGACAGGTTCAATATTTTACATGGAAAGCTCGGTATTTCTATACCGATATTAATAATGATATTGCTTCAGCATTTGTATGTTGATGTTGTGCTTATGGTCCCAACACCTTGTGTTGATGTTGTTGATATGGTTGTGGTCTCAACACCCTATGCTGATAATGTTGATATGGTTGAAGTCACAACACCTTTTGTTGATGATGTTGATATGGTTGTGGTCCCAACACCCTGTCCTAATAATGTTAATATGGTTGAAGTCACAACACCTTGTGTTGATGATGATGATGATGTCTCAACATTTTTATGTTGATGGTGATGATGATGTTCCAACAACTTTATGCTGATAATATAGATGATGATATAACATTTATTGATGATGTTTATTTAGCACTAACATGCTAATGTTGTTGTTTTTGTTTCAGTATTTACATATTGATGATGAAGATGTTGATGTTTCAGTATTTAGATACTGATAATGCAGATGTTGATGTTTCAGTATTCACATACTGATGATGCAGATGATGATGTTTCAGTATTTACATACTAATGTTGTAGACAATGTTTTAGTATTCACATACTGATGTTACAAAAGATGATTCAGTATTAACCTACTGATGTGGCAGAATAAGATTCAGTACTCACATGTTGATGTTAAAGAAGAAGGTCCAGAAGATGATTCAATATTCACATACGGACGTGGCAGAATATTATTCAGTATTCACATACTGATGTTACAGACAAAGTTTCAATATTCAGAAGATGATTCAATAATCACATATTGATGCTACAGAAGATGATCCAGAAGATGATTCCGTATTCATATACTAACAAGAGAGACAATGATCCAATATCCACATAGAATATGATCCATAAGATGATCCAATATTCATTCACGGACGTGATAGACGATGAATCAATATTCACATACTGATGCTATAAGAATAAGGCCCATAAGATGATTCAGTATTCTCATACTGATAAGATCATTTAGAATATGATAGAATATGCTCAAGTACATACATAAGTTGATTCAACATTTTTACACTAAAGATTGCAGAAGATTATCCAGCTGAGAGTGATGATGAAGATGAATGATGATGTTCCAAAACTTCCTATGACAAATAGAGATTCACCAGTCGGTTGTACAGTTGTGATGATGGTTGTTGTTGATGTAGAATCCCTTCCTAGTTAAGAGGGAGTGTTGAAGTATTGTAACTTCGGAAGATATTCTATCGTACTTTTTTTTTATTCTCCTTCAGAGATGTTATTCCTCCATTCGGATATGTACTTGATGTAATTGGTCACGTAAAAGTCATGAGGTAAACTATCCATTATAAGTAGGGAAAATAGTACCCAAGTGTCAATATAATAAATGTTATTTGTGGTGTCCAGTTGGACAAGTTGGCCCAATCAATTAGAGAAGCCGACCCTGTTAAGTTAGAGGGAAAGTCAACGAAAGAATATAAATAGGTGAGGCACCTCTCTCATTATAACACATCTTACACTCAAGTATTGCATTAGAGAGAGAGAAACAAAGAGTCTACTATGGAAGATGAGAAACTATTCTTGTTGCTAGGGTTTTACACTATCTTGGTCGAACTCTATACTGAGGAACTTTTGCGGGGTTTTCCCTTGTGGTTTCCCTGAGGAAAATGTTTGTGTGTTCTCTTATGTTGTTGCATTTGTATATACTTCAGTGATACTTTTCTTATGGTTATGATGTTATGATACTAATGTTTTTAGATGTTGTATAACCATTAAAAATATAACAAAAAGTAACCCAACGCTTTAGTATTGAAATAAAGATATGAATAAGAAGTTTCTTCAAGTGGAAACTTGCTTTTACAATGTAAAAAATGAACAATACAAGATGAGAGATCACTACAACTAGGTATCCTTGGAATATATAGGATACAAAGGTTACAATTACAATTAAGCCCCTAGTCGATCATACAATTATGATTAAGGTCCTAACTGACAAACATAGACAATACTAATATAATGATAGAAATGCAATGTCATAATATTTAGGGATTAACATTCTCAACTCCTTCAAACTAGTGTTGTCCTTAACATTTGATTAACTATGGATGTTTCCAATGGAGAACTTATTTTCCCATGTCTCTTCTTCTATTGGCAAGTTCTTGCACTTGATGAAGTACTCAATAATTGATTGGTTTTGTAGTCGCTTGATTCGAGTATTAAGGATTTTTTGAGGGTCTAGTATTATTTTCCCCTTTTCATCAATTTATAATAAAATAGTTTGGACTAGGATATTGTCACCAATTACCCTTTTTAGGAAAAATCCATGGAAGAACAGATGTACACGTGAATATGTAGGAAACTCCAATTTGTAAACCACACTTCCAATCCTCTACAACACCTTAATGGGACCATAGTACTTTGGTGCTAATTTATTTTCCTTCCTTTAGGGACATTTGTTTGTATGGTTGTAGCCTAAAATATTCCTACTTCAAATTTCCTTTCTCTAAAATGTTGATTTTATTGTTGTTTCGTCTTGTTTTGTGCTATATACATTTTGTCTTTCAATTGTTGGAGAACCTCTTTTTGGTGCTCTATGTGATCCTCCTATGCTTGAACCTTAGCTTTATATTTCAAGGATGATGTGATGGATGGGGGATCATAACCATAAAGTGCAATAAATGGTGACATTTTTAATGAAGTATGGAAATTTGTGTTGTACCACCACTTTGCCAAGGAAATCCACTCCACCCATTATGCTTGTTTATCATATGCAAAGCAACGAAATACCTTTTTAGGAATTTATTCACAATTTCAGTTTTCCCATTGAAGTGAAGATGGTAAGAGGAGATATAATCCAATTGAGCACCCAAACAAGAAAATATTTTCTTCCAAAAATAACTAGAGAAAATTAGATTTCTATCACTTACAATAATCTTGGGGATTCCATGTAGAATTTTAACTATTTCCATGAATGTTGTAAATATTATACTTGTTTAAAAGGATGAAAAAGAGAGAGAGAAAAAATGAGCATACTTTGTGAGTTGATCCACCACTACCACGATGACACTATTTTATTCCTATTTTGGTATATTTGTGATAAACACCCATTGATACTTCTTCCCAATGCTAACTTGGTATAGCTAATGGTTGTAGAAGGTCTGATGTATTGAGTATGTCCCTTATTCTATTGGTAAAACATACATTCTACACAAACTTTTAGACATTCCTAAAAAAAATCCTACTTGACCATGTGGTGAGTTTTCAAGAACCTTGAATGTCATCCTATAAGAGAAGTGTGCAATTCCAAAATGAACTTTATTTGTGTTGGGAATTCTTACATAAATATAGGCGATCATGGGGCCACAGTGAATCATTCTTCCACATAGATTTATCTAATGCAATAGGGTCCTCTTGTAGTTGTTATCTAGAATGCCTTTCGATATTGTTTTTATTCCATATTTGTTTCTTCCACCCTATCAAATTGAGGAATGGAAATAGTACAAGTTTCCATCCATGGAGGTGGGTTACAATTTTTGGCAAGTAAATTTTGGAAAAAAGCAAAAAACGCACCCTCGATCGAGGTCTTGAAACCTCGATCAAGAGCTTAACAAGCGATCGATCAAGGATTTATTTAATCCTCGATCGAGCTAGTGGTAAACCCTTGATCGAGGTATTGATATATTGATCGATAGTTTACCGCTAGCTCGATCGAGGGTTAAATAAATCCTCAATTGAGGTTTCGACCTCGATCAAGTTTCCTGTTAGAAAGAATATAAAAAAGGCCATGGGTAGCCACATCCATTTTACCATTTTTTGCAAAAATGCCCCTCGATCGAGCTAGTAGAGACCTCGACCGAGAAGTTGTATCCCTAGATACCTAGAGAGAGCTACTGCGCAAGCCGCTTCCACCCCTACCTTTCACCACAATGTCGGAGCAGAGAGGTAACACCTAAACCTTGGTTTTTGAAATTTAAATGAAATTTTACTTTTCTTGTTTTTTAAGTTTTAAAATGTTAGGTTAAAATTGAAAAAAATCATTGTTATAGATGTTTTTAGGTTAGTTTTTTTGTCTAATATGTCTGCAATGTGTGCCGGGAAGAAGAAATGCTGCCAGATTTTTATAAAATTGTAGCTGAAATTTCTTATTTATTTAAAATTTAATTTTTTGTTTTATATATATTTTGTCACCCTATAGTGTTTATGTTACCGGTCTAATTTTTAAATGTGTGTCCGGCGAGCAGAAATGCTGCCCAAATTTTTTCAATCCTCCGAGAATACACGAAGAATTGAAAAAATTCAAATTTATAGTTTGTATAAATATTTCTATCAACCAACAATGTTTATGCTATTGGTTTAATTTTGAAATGTGTGCTGGGAAAGCATAAATGTTGCCCAATTTTTTTCAATCCTCCGAGAATACACAGAAGATTGAAAAAAATCCAAACACTAGACGTGAGACAATCATGAACCTTAAATCGATGTAGGCATTTATCTAAACAACCCATATATTTTACTTTAAATATTTTGATATATATTTTGATATATATATATATAAACTATTAACTATTTAATTTAAATAAATAAAAATAAAAATAAAAATATTATATTAATTCATATTTATATTTCTTATAAATATTGTTTTCATAATTAAATATGATATGTATGTTTTGACTTATTAGTTGACATAATTTGATTTTAGTTTATTGAAAAGTGTACTTATGTATTTTAATTTTTTTTGAAGCTCAAACAAAAGTATGATGAAAATGTGGATCTTCATTTTTTTGTTTTTTTAAGGAAAAAATATTAATAAATAAGTGTGTAAATTTGAAAAAAAAAACAAATTGAAAAATGAATAGAAATCCATAATTTAACATAAAATTGTATTTTTGATATTTTTTAGAAAAAGTATATAGATTTATATTCAACATTGGGCAAACAATATATATATTTTAGAAAAAATCTATATATAAATTTATAAAAATATATAGATTTATAATAGGCTTTTTAGAAAAATTATATAGATCATGTCCATCCATCAGGATCGTGCACCCTATGATTTCTCAAGAGCAATTAGGAGCTTCAATGATGTTGGAATGGCTGCTAATTGTTTGAGAGGGTTGGATGATGCCACTTAAGAAGAGTTCGGGAACCCGACCCCTAATCATTCATGTCATGTGTGGGAATGCAAAAGTGTTATTTGGACTCGTGGTTTTCAATTTTAAATAGATTTATAAAAACATATAGATTTATAATAGTTTTTTAGAAAAAATATATAGATATATTTTCACTGTGTGTCCCTCTTAAGGTGAGGAGTTTTGTCGACGAGGGCATCAACGGTGACGTTCCAAAGAACCAAACTGATGGGATCACCCCCTAAGGAGAGAGGAAGAACATGGTGGAGCAATGATGGCTGTAGTAGTAACTAGAGATGAATATGGACCCAGATTTAAATCGACTTCCTAATGGTTCAATGGTAGTCGCTCGGCCACCAAGGTTGTCTCAGGCTTGATTATTGGGGAAATACCTCTCACTTCACGACACAAGTAAAACTGCTAATTGCTTGGCCACAAACGATAGCTCTTTGGTTTTCCTCACAGGTGGGAATCTAGTCAATCCAGTAGGGGTTGTTTCCCTTTTCGCTTGGCAGGTCCTCTCAATTGACAACTACTTTGGGGTTCCTATGGTACTCCTCATAATGAGTTTTAAGACAAATCCCAAGACTTCCCACAGTTGTTGCGGATTAGACCTATGTCACAAACCAGATGTTATTAAGTAAATTAGGTTATTAAGTTAAATAGCTTACTCTACCTTATTGTTCCATTGACGTAAGGTTGATGCTTCTACACGTTAATGTGATTGTAATTGTGATTTTGATTGTAATTGTAACTATTGATTTTCCTTGAGATCATCATTTTCATCAATGCTTAAAGCCATATGATTCCTAGTCATTTTTATATGATTGTAATGTAATCTAATTGTAATTTTAATTTTAATGTGATTGTAATTGTAATTGTAATGTAATTATCATCATTATCATAATGTAATGTAAAATTTTAATTTGAACACTATGAAAATTTTCATATATGAATATGAAATTAAAATTATATTAAAATCAATGAAAGGAGAGATAGGGCTATAGAAAAGATGAAGAAAATAAGTGCAATGTTAAGGGGAGAATATGCAAGTCAACCGATGATGATGCAATCAACTCCCATTGAGAATAATAAACTCCCATTGAGAACAATATTTGTAATTTTTGAACATAAAAATTATATATATGTGAGTCTATACTATCGAATTATAATTCATTTACATGTGAGGCTATATCATCAAATTATAAAATTTTCATTTGTATGTGAGGTTATGTGAGGCTAATGGATATATATGCATATTCATTTAGAACTATATATTATGCTAGAATATTATGCACTATATAATTATATATATTCATCAACCATTCTCTAATTTCATTGGACAACTAGAACTACTCATACTATAATACACTTACAAGTTGTATATATGGAATTTAGTGTAGTCGTTAAACATTTTTTTTCAATTCTTTCACAAGACATACCATTATTTCACATGTACATAAGTGGTTTTATAAGGTTGTATATATACATGCACATACAATGTATATAAGTTTATGAATTAATTACAAACTTACAATTTTACAAAATTATAATTAAATTCTAAACAATTTAACATTTATATATATAAAAATTATGAACTAGACCACTATAAAATTGAATATATGAATATGCAATTTATAAAATATATGAATATGTGAATATATGAAATTATACAATTTACATACAATTATGAATACATATATATGAATTCATACATGTACATACGATGTATATAATTTTATGAATTAATTACAAAATTGCAATTACAAAATTATAGTTAAATTCTAAATAATTTAACATGTATATATATTTATAAATTATGAACTAAAACACTATGAAATTGAATATATGAATATGCAATATGAAATTATATGAATATGTGAATATGAAATTATACAATTTACATACAATTATGAATACATATATATGAATTCATACATGCACATGCATTGTATATAAGTTTTTGAATTAATTATAAAATTACAATTACAAAATTATAATTACATTTTAAACAATTATATATATATATATATATATATATATATACTATGAACTAAAACACTATGAAATTGAATTTACATACAATTATGAATACATATATATGAATTCATGCATATACAATGTATATAAGTTTATGAATTAATTACAAAATTACAATTTTACAAAATTATAATTAAATTCTAAACAATTTACCATGTATATATATAAAAATTATGAACTAAAACACTATGAAATTGAATATATGAATATGCAATATGAAATTATATGAATACGTGAATATGGAATTATACAATTTACATACAATTATGAATACATATATATGAATTCATACATGCACATACAATGTATATAAGTTTATGAATTAATGACAAAATTACAATTACAAAATTATATTTACTTTCTAAATAATTTAACATGTATCTATATATCTATATCTATATATCTATATATATAAATTATGAACTAGAACACTATGAAATTGAATATATTATGCAACATGAAATTATATGAATATATAAATATGAAATTATATGAACTAGATCACTAGGAAAATGAAATTATATATATGAATATGAAATTGCATAACTCTTAAATTATATCAGTATTGTTAGCGATGGCATTTTATTCTCTCATCATAGATTTATTTGCAACTTTTTCTCCTCTCAAGATTGCTCTTTTTTTCCTCTTTCTTTCTCTATCATTCTTTCTTATTACTTCGGTGTTACTTTGATTCCTAGAAGATATTTTACTTCGACGATTCTTGCTTCCCATTGTGATCAAGATCAACAATCCAAATTCATACCTATAGAAATATCTAAACACAATACACAATGCTAAATTTGCATTTGAACACAAGCATTGTTTCAAATAGGTTAGTCAATTGTGAAGGATAAAATAAGTATAAACATGTTTATGTTTTATGTTTCATGTTTATATATAATTTCTTTAAGAATTCGGGTGGGAAATGATGTTAGGAAGGTAGTTGGAATGAAATTAATGTCATCAATGCCTAAGTTCATTCTTGGGAATTTTTGTATGATTTTTAACAAAAATGGGACCTATATTAAAGTATTAGCTTGATCAAGGGCTTCAAAATAACCTCAATCGAGGGTTTAGTAGACCCTTGATCAAGGGTTTAACAAACACTTGATCGAGCTTCTATTAAAACCTCGATCGAGGCATTTAAATGCCTCGATCGAGCTCCAGACCTCAATTGAGGGCCTGAAAAATAGAGAATTAGCCTGCTTATAGGAAAATCAATGTTCCTCTTTGCCTTTTAGGGGTGTAAACCTTGCCATTCATGGCACATAACTGGGCAAAGTTCATATCGATAGATTAATCACCGAATCCTCAATCCATTGAGGTATCATGCATGTGTTTTGGCATTCATATGAGTTTTTTAATTAGTTCTAAAACTTACACTTAGAAAACATAGCAACAACTTCGAAGAAGCTCAAAGAAAAATCCGTAGGGTAAAAAATACACATCCAAAATTTTGTTAAAAATTCATAGCCCACACATCAACGCGTCCTCTTCAAAAGGGTATCTTTGGTTTTTCAATTTTTGAAAACAATGAAAAGAAAGATGGGATGGATACACATGTGTATTAAATGATGCCGAAACCAGATGTGGTCACTTTCGCAAAATAATAAATAATTGTATATTGCAAAATAAATTAACAAAAAAATATACATACCATAGTGCATTTTGTGTAGATCATGCTCATATATATGGGTTGGACATGAGCCACTTATTAACTTCTTCAAATTTTTAAGGTCACACAGTTCATTAAATGCAAAATTTCACACATTAAATGACATCGAAATATTTAACACAAAATATCATTGGGAAGCCAACATAATATTCTACAAAATGTTTTTTTAAATACAAGTCGAAATTCACATGGCATATATGCATTTCGAGGGATTTTATCTAGCACATGAGTAAAAAATCATGTTTCATCGCCAAATTTGGTCAAAAAGTATTACCCACCTTCATGGAATCACCCACAATTCAAATCTTACATGTATTTTGCTTTCCTTGATAGTGCATCTTCCACCACATTTTGTTTTCCATTTTTCTAGATAATTTCAAAGTTACTACCAAGCATATACATAACCCACTTTTGTTGTTCTTCCAAAGAAAATATTTGTTCCAGGAAGTACTTAATACTATCATGATTTATCCTTACCTTGAAGTGTATTCCTATTAGGGAAGGGCTCTATTTCTTCATTGCATGTAGTATGGCCGAAATTTCCTTTTAGTAAAATGATTTAAGTAAGTTTTTTCCCTAGAAATTTATAAGGAAAAGGGACTTCCATCTTGAATTAAAAATACACCAATGTCATTCCTTTAGACACCACATTCCATAATAAAGGTTTTCATGAAGTCAGGCATGGTTAATACAAGAGTTTTACACAGCCTCGTTTAGTTTTTCAAAATATTTGGTTGCTTCTTGTGTCCAAGAAAATGCCCCATTTTTTAATAACCTTGTTAGATATGTTGTTATTTGATTGTAATAATTGACAACGTTATGGTAATATCATGTCAATATTGATAATCCTCTAAGATTCTTCAAGATTTTGGGAGTTTTTCATTCCATCATAGATCTAATTTTTTTGGGGTCCACTTTGACACCATGATATACAATATGACCCAAATATTCCGGTTCTTGAATCCAAAAGGAGCATTTAGACAACTTCTCATATAGTTTGTGTTCTCCGATAGTTTTGAGACCATGTAAAAATGGTATACTACATGCTCCTCCCAATATTTTCTATAGATTAGTATATAATAAAAATACACTAACACATTTTTTGATGAAGGATTTAAAAATATAATTCATCAAGATTTAAATTGTGGAAGGTGTATTTGTAAGGCCAAATGGTATCACCAAAAATTGATAAAGACCTTCATGTGTTCTAAAGGTTGTTTTTGTAGTGTCTTCTTGCCTCATTTTGATTTGGTGATATCCAGAAAGGAGATCCAAATTGGTAAAGAAAATTACTCCCTATAATTCATCTAATAATTAATCAATGAACATGCTTCTTGTGGTTCAGTGAACATGCTCGAGGGTTCTGGAGCAAGTAGCTTGGCTGCTCTGGGAGTTGGTTGGGAGGAAAAAATTCTCCACTTTTGTTTTCCCAACATTGGTGCCAAGTTCTTATTCTATTATTTATTGATTTTAGTTATAGTAGAATGTGTATCTTAACTTTGGATTTGCAAGTATATTTTCTAGGAAGGAATCTTTATGCTTCTATGTAGGATGTTATTTAAAACCTTGGTTTTGCAATTATATTCATAAGTAGAAATGTTTCATGCATTGAACAATAATCTAGTATGTATCAATTTTAGATTGATTTATATCTTCTGTATACACTTGTAAAATGTTGAATTTAATTATTAATGTATCTCAGATTGGGCATCCATACCCGAGTCTAATATTGCTATTTATTCTTGTTCCACTATAGATTTTGAAACCCAACACGCGTTTATTTTAATTGTTCAATTAGCTGTAATTATTCTTGTTATTCTATTTATCCTAATGTATTATAGAACAGATCTAGTTAATTCATGATCAAGGTAAATATGGATAACATTCTCTAGTTATTATAACAAAATTACAATCAGAGCAAAGAAACAGTTAGATCTAGTATTACGGTCAATTAATCCTCTATATAAAACTAATAGTCTGAAATACTATAAGATGGACTATTTCCTTATCAGGTTATGAGTCGCAACTTTCTACAGATTTATAATTTATTAAAATTCATCTCTTAAACCCATATACAAATCGAGACTGTTCAGTTCGGGATCTTTGGGATCAATTTAAAATCATCCATGGATATTTTAGTCATCGAGATAAATGATTATAACTTATTATCCTAATCAATTAAGGATCCACAAAGTTAAAGTGTAATCCTGCACTGATAGTAGATCGACGGATGAGATCGAAGCCACTAGATATCGACGGCTCACAGGAGTGTAGAAAAACGTTTTGCAGGAACACACTTCCATAAGAAAGGTTATAAGCCACCTACAATCTGCAGTTCTGGGAGGTGATTTGTGGGAGAATTATTATATAGTCATAAAGAGTTAAAGTATGTATTGCAATCCAGAGTCTGCATTGCAAAGGGTTAGTTATGGAGGGTTAATTTATAAAGAGTTAAAGTATGTTTCGCAATCCGCATTGTGGAAGGTCAATTGTAGAGGCTTAATTTATAAAGAGTTAAAGTATATTCTGCAACTGCAATCCACATTGCAGAAGGTCAATCACGAAGGTCCAATTTATAAAGAGATAAAATATGTTTTACAATCTGCAATCCACATTATGGAGGGATAGTTTATAAAAAAATTCAAATCACGTCCTGCAACCTGCAATCTGCATTGAGAAAGGTTAATTGCGGGAGAATAATTTCTAAAAGAATAAAATGTAATCCGCAATATGCAATCTGCAATTACGGAAGGGTATTTGTGCAAAGAACAATAACTTAGCAAATCAGGATTAAAACAGTTAAATAAAATGAAGCCTAGTTGTCAGAATTGGGTTCTGAGACTGAGGAAAGGTTGAATGAATAAGTAATGCCAAGAATATGCAATAAACTCTCAATGTTCAATAATTCCATGTTACAGTTAAGGACTTAAATATTGTGTCTTTAGATATATGTTATGTAAATAAATAAATAAAATTATTATGGATTTTTTAGGTGTATTACATAATGGTATGAGAGCACGGTTACAACACTAGGCCTGAATTGGCTCAACACTAGAACTGTTGTGGAAAACATAAGACTTTTCTTCTATTTTATTTTGGTTAAATTCTCTTATAAACAACAAAGAGAAGAACAACTATATTTTGCAGGAAACATGGCAGATGTTGAGATATCTACTGAAGACGAACATCACCCATAAAATATTTTAAATCATGAAGAGGAAAACATAAGGGATGGAGAAATTTGGGTAGACTTAAACGACAACCAAGATAATAAATCTGAATTACAAATAACTGTCAAAGAGTTAAGGTATGAATTAATAAATGTTAAGGAAGATAATGAGCGAATTATAAAGGCTCAGGAAGAACTAAATACTATTCTGTTAGTTAATATCCATAATGATAAAAAAAAAGAGTATGAACAAGAAATACCTAGAACTGCACCTTACAAACATAAGGGTAGAAAATTGAAATTTCCTAGTCATAAATCTGACACTTCAAGTGAAGAGTCAGTTAAACATCACAGGAAATAACAAGATTTAAGTGAAAGCAGTGCCAATAATAATAAGAAAAAAAAATACATAACCTATGAGGAAATATCTGGGGAGTTTAAGAAAATTAAACCACCCATGTTTAATGGGGAAATTGAGAAGGGAGAAGAGGCGGAAGCTTGGTTTTTCGGAATGAAAAAGTACTTTCAGATATACAACTGCTCTAATGAATTAAAAGCTAAAACGACATCTATAATCTGACTAGAAAAGAAGATGTATGGTGGAAAGACATAAACAAGGTTAAAGGGTTAAAAGATAGATATGTAACTTGGAAAAAATTTAAAAAACTCTTTAAAATAAAGTACTTATCATAGCAATATTATGAAGAAAAGGAAAAAGAATTTTATGAACTAAGGCTAGGAGAAATTATGATGAAAGAACTCTGCAGTAATTTTTTAAGTCCACTTTGTTATGTTCCTTATATAATTGATGAGAAAGCTAAAATACAACGATTCCTCAGTTGTTTTCCCATCATGTTCAAAGAACGGATTGAGTATGACAATTCAAACATGCTAGAGGAAGCGATGAGGAATGAAAACTTTTGTTATGACCAAAACAAGAATAAAATGGAAAGTATACCAACTTGGAAAAATAAAAGGCCAAATAATTTTGATCCCAGAAAGAATCATAATAAGTTCCATAAAAACACGGGAAATAACTATAGGGGATATCAGGGTAATAACTACCAAAGCTTTAAATCCCAAAATTATGTAGTAAAACAACCTTCAACTGTCTTTAATAAAAATAAAGCACAAAAAAGATCCCTTAAAATGTTGGGAGTGTGGAGGGACACGCTACTTTAAATATTGTCCAGTAAGAAAAGAAAATCTAATGTCCATTCTATCCAAGTAGGAGTTACTATTGGGGACATGGTAAGGAGCATACCTAGAATATACATTGCATTGGAAAATCGGCAAGCAGACCACCAGACTTCTATGGTCGAAATTGAAGGTATGATAAACAACCAACCTATATTTATTTTAATTGATCCAGGTGCAATATTGAATTATATATCACCTAGAATAGTTTATTTATGTAAATTGGTACCTGGAAAGTTTGATAAGTCGTGGCTAGTACAAATAGCCACATGAACAAAACAAAAAGTTACTAGTCTTGTTAGAAATTGTAAATTGATGATTAATGATTTTCTTATGCATGTTAATGTAAATATTATGCCATTAGGATCCTATTATTTACTAATAGGGATGGATTGGATAGAGGAACATAAAATGGTGTTAAACTATTTTGATAAAACATTTTCCTGTACCGACGATAATGGAGATAATATCAAAGTAAAAGGGATCCCTAGGAAGATGACCATAAAAGAAATATCTGCATTACAAATGAAAATATCGGTAAGAAAAGGATGTAAAGTGTTTTTTTTCTATATAATGAATGGTAATAAAAATGATAACAAAATTAAACTAGAAGACATACCAGTCTTGAAATATTTTGAATAAATCTTTCTGGAAGAAGTCCCTGGACGTCCTCCAAAAAGATACATTGAATTCACAATCGATCGGATACCCGGAGCGGTACCAGCATCGAAAGCTCCCTATCAAATGAATATAATAGAACTTACAGAGCTGAAATCACAACTACAAGAAATAATCGATAAATGTACATTCGACCAAGTGTCTCTCACTAGGGAGCACCAGTCTTGTTTGTGAAAAATAAAGATGAAACATTAAGATTTGTATAGATTATTGACATTTAAATAACATGACTATTCATACCCGATACCCACTCCCTCGAATAGATGATTTATTTGGTCAATTCCGTAGAGAAACTATATTTCCTAAGATAGAATTAATCTCTGGTTATCATTCAAGTACGAATAAAAGATGCAGATATCTTTAAAACAACATTCAGGACCCGCTATGGTCACTATGAGTTTGTCGTAATTCCTTTTGGGTTGACGAACGCACTTGTTGCATTTATGTGTTTAATGAACAACATCTTAAGAAGCTACCTAGATAAATTTGTGGTTGTTTTCATCGACGACATACTAATCTACTTTGAAAACGAATAAGAACACAAAGAACATTTAAGGATAGTTTTGCAAGTACTAAGAGAACAACAAATTTACGCAAAAATTAGCAAATTTGATTTCTTTAAAGATAAGATTCAGTACCTTGGAGATGGATTCTCAATGAATCTAGATAAAATAAAGGCCATCATAGAATGGTCGGTTCCTAAGAATGTATCTGACATTATATCATTGATGGGGATTACTAGATACTACTGAAAATTCATAGAATGCTTCTTTAAGATTTCCTACTCCATAAATTCTTTGCAAAAGAAAGGTAAATAGTTTGAATGGGTGAAAAAAATGCATGGAAATATTTAACAAACTAAAAAACCTATTAACTACCGCCCTGATCATAAACATTGTTGATCCATTCAAGGATTTTTTCATATGTACCAACACTTGTAATGAAGGGCTAGGAAGAGTTTTATTACAAGGAAATGTTTTGGCTTATCAATCCAGGAAATTAAAAGAACATGAGAAAAACTATGTAACACGTGATTTAGAAATTGGTGCTATAATTCTCGCCTTAAAAACGTGGCAACATTACTTAATCAAAAGGAAATTTCTACTTATGTCAGATAACATAAGTCTTAAATAATTATTTGACCAACATAATTTAAATGCAAGACGAGGTAGATGGTTGTCCTTTTTAAGAGAATATGATTTCAAAATCAAACATATAAAAGGAAAAGAAAATAAAGTGGTAGACGCTCTAAGTCATCATGCAAATTTAATGCTTGCAAGTAGCAGCTATGAATCTGATCTAGAAAATCATATTTTAAGTGCTCAAAATTATGATAGGGAATATCATATTTCAAAGGAAAATACTGCTAAAAAATGAACAAAATCAAGTAAAAACATATTTCATCCTAAAAAAATAAGGACTTTTGTTGCATAAAAACAGGTTGTACATACCAAACATAACATAAATTAAGCTTATAGGCGTGGATGAACTACATAAAAGAATGTATTCAGGGAATCCTAGATATGAGAAAATGATCACTATGATCGGAAAGGATTTCTTCTGGCCAAACATGAAGAAATAAGTGGCAGAATAATTAGCTTATTGTCTTGAATGTCAGCATGTGAAGGAATAACATCAACAACCAACAAGATTGTTGTAGCCACTACCGATTCCAGAATGGAAGTGGGAAACAATTAGCATGGACTTCATCATTGGCCTACCAAAGAATTTCAGACAACATGATTGCATTATGGTTGTAGTTGATAAATTAAGTAAGGTTGCTCATTTTATTTCTGTTAGATCTACCTATAAAGCTTCTAACATTGCCGATATTTTCATGAAATAGATATTCAAGCTACATGGTGTACCAAAAGTAATAGTCGTAGATATAGATGAAAAATTTACAGGTAACTCATGGAAAGCCTTGTTCAAAGGTTTGGGCACATAGTTAAATTTCAGTATTTCATATCATCCACAAACGAATAGGTAGACTGAAAGAGTGAATAAAGTCTTAGAGGACATTCTAAGGATGTATGTCATGGACAAACTAGGTAAATGGGAAGATTACCTACACTTAGTAGAATTTGCATATAATAATAATTTTCAAATTTCTGCAGGTATGAGGCCATTTGAAATATTATATGGGCATAAGTGCAATACTCCAATACCATGGAGCAATCCAGTTGATATATTAATGTTAGGACCTGATTTACTAAAAGAGATGGAACTAACTGTGAAACATGTACATCAAAATTTGAAGGCTTCCCAAGACAGGAAGAAAAATTATGTTGATTTAAAAATAACTCCTATAGAGTTCTAGATGGTTGATCATGTGTACATAAAGGTAAATTCCAAGAGAGATTTCTTAAGAATGGGAAATTATTCAAAATTGGCACCCAGGTATTGCGGGCCATTTGAAATTTTAGCTAAAGTAGGGTCGGTCGCATACCGATTAGCCCTACCACCCAATATTAAAATACATAATGTATTTCACGTTTCTATATTGAAAAGATATGTTCATGATGTTTCTCATATGATTGATTAGAATGTAATCTAGGTGGGACCGGATCATATTCTCGAGATGAGAGAAATTTTACTCCGGAACCATACCATCAAAAAATTCAAGGTGCAATGAAAGAACCTTAGTTTGGAATAAGCCACTTTGGAGCTAGAAAATAATATGCGGGAGGCATATCCAGACCTATTCCAATAAGATGTGATGGAAGAATGAAAATAAAAGTTATAACATCGAGAACAGTGTTATATTCTATGGGGAGGTGTATGTAATACCCCCTCAACTAATAATAATTATTAATTCTACTGAAAAAATACTTTATTTATTATTTATTATTTATTATTATTTTTTATAGAAATGTCAAGAATAAAACATTTTTTAATAAAAACATTTTTATTTAATAAAATAAGTCGAGGGGGACAAAAGTGGAGATAGTTGTTGAAGAGTTTAATTTGTTGACCCACAAGAGGAAAAATACAAATGGCATAAACCATTGATTGAGAACTCAAGATGCAGGAGGCATCATATCCAAAAATCAGGTCACAACTCCTCGTTGAGTGCTAAAGAGAAGGATGCTCATAAATGACCAAGTCCTAGGAAAAATACTATATATTAGTATGTCCATGAGAAGCAAAAGGCTAGCATTGGATGAGGATTAACATATGTGAAATGCAAGAGATGGCACATTGAAATATTTTTCTCTTGTGGTTCAGCGAACAGGCTTAGGGGTTTTGGAGAAAGTAGGTTGGTTGCTCTAGGAGTTGGTTGGGAGGAACAACTTCTCCATTTTTGTTTTCCTAGCATTGGTGTCAGGTTCTTATTCTATTGTGTATTGATTTTAGTTACATTAGAATGTGTATCTTAACTTTGAATTTGCAGCTATACTTTCTAGGAAGAAATGTTTATGCTTCTGTGTAGGATGTTATTTAAAACCCTGGTTTTGCAATTATATTCATAAGTATAAATGTTTCATGAATTGAACAGTAATATAGTATGTATAAATTTTAGATCAATTTATGTCTTATTTCTACACCTGTAAAATGTTGAATTTAATTATTAATCCATACCCGAGTCCAAAATTGCTAGTTATTATTGTTCCACTATAGATTTTGAAACCCAACATGTGTTTATTTTAATTGTTCAATTATTTGTAATTATTCTTGTTATACTATTTCTCCTAATATATTATAGAACATATCTAGTTAATTCAAAATCAAGGTAAATAGGGATAACATTCTCTAGTTATTATAACAAAATTACAATCAGAGCAAAGAAATAGTTAGATCGAGTATTACGGTCAATTAATCCTCTATATAAAACTAATAGTCTGAAATGATATAATATGGATGATTTCCCTATCAGGTTATGAGTCACAAATTCCTACATGTTTATAATTTATTAAAATTATTTCATAAACCCCTGTACAAATCGAGACTATTTAGTTTAGTATTTTTGGGATCAATTTAAAATCATCTATGGATATTTTGGTCATGGAGATCAATGATTATAACTTATTCAACTAATCAATTAAGGATCCACAAAGTTAAACTGTAATCCCACACTAATAGAAAATTTTCGGGATGAGATGGAATCCACAAGAGATCGACGTCTCACAGGAGTGCAAAAAGACGTTTTGCAGGAACACACTTCCATAAGAAAGGTTATAAGCCACTCACAATCCGCAATCCGTAGTTGCGGAAGGTGAATTGTGGGAGAATTATTCTATAGTTATAAAGAGTTAAAGTACGTTCCACAATCTAGAATCTGCATTGTAGAGGGTTAATTTATAAAGAGTTAAAGTATGTTCTGCAATCCTCATTGCGGAAGGTCAATTGTGGAGGGTTAATTTATAAAGAGTTAAAATACGTTCTGCTACCTGTAATACATATTTTGAAAGTTCAATTGTGGAGGGTTAATTTGTAAAGAGTTAAAATACCTTCCACAACCCTCAATTCACATTGCAGAAGGTCAATTGCGGAGGGTTAATTTATAAAGAGTTAAAGTACATTCCGCAATCTGCAATCCACATTGTGGAAGGTCAATTGCAAAGGGTTAATTTATAAAGAGTCAAAATACATTTCACAATCCACAATCCACATTGGGGAAGGTCAAATTGTGAGGGTTAATTTATAAAGAGTTAAAGTACATTCCGCAATTTGCAATCCAAATTGCGGAAGGTCAATTACGGAGGGTTAATTTATAAAGAGTTAAAATATGTTCCGCAACCCGCAATATTCATTACGGAAGGTCAATTACGAAGGGTTAATTTATAAATAGTTAAAGTAAATTCTAAAATTCACAATCCTCATTATGGAAGGTTAATTGCAGAGGGTTAATTTATAAAGAGTTAAAGTACGTTTCATAGTCTGCAATTTGTATTGCGGAAGGTCAATTGCAGAGGGTTAATTTATAAAGAGAGAAAATATGTTTTGCAATCCACATCGTAGAAGGGTAATTGTGGAGGGATACTTTATAAAAAAATTCAAATTACGTCCCATAATTAGTAATTCACATTCCAGAAGTTTAATTGTGGGAGAATAATTTCTAAAAGAATAAAATGTTATCTGCAAACCACAATCCACAATTGTGGAAGGGTCTTTGCGGAAAGAACATTTACTTAGCAAATCCGTATTAAAACAGTTAAATAATTTGAAGCCCTAGTTGTCAGAACCGGGTTCTGAGACTGAGGAAAGGTTGAATTAATAAGGAATGCCAAGAATATGAAATAAACTCCCATTGTTCAATAACTCCCTGTTACAGTTAAGGACTTAAATATTGTGTCTTTAGATGTATGTTATATAAAGAAAAAAAATGTTATGGATTTTTTATGTGTGTTACACTATGTCACATCAGTGTGGAACAAAATGATATTGCACCAAAATAGAGATAAAAATAAATCAACAAAAAATTAATTTAAAAACTTGTATTATTTACAAAACCATTCAGCAACGTGTTTATATGTTTTAAACACACTAATGCGTTTATAGTATAATGTCTTGGTGCATTTCAAATTCTTAAACGCATTGTCATTTCAATTTATATTTTAATAGTAAATATAATAACGTTGCACATGATAACCATAAACACACCGATGCTTGTTTAATAAATAAACACACCACATTCTCCTATACAAAATCTCATTGCAAAATTTGTTTAAATTGCAATTACAAACATTGATTAACGGTGCCTATTTATAATATAAGCACCAGTGTGTTTGTCTTTTCCAAACACACCAACTGTAAACATTAAAAAATCATTGAACAACCCTTTTATTTTTTTAAAACCATATTCGTTGGTGTGTTGGCTTTTTCAGCATGCACCAATGCGTTTTTCATATTAAACGCATAGGAACAAGGTTTAATAAAAAACAAACCGTGAAGTAAAATTCATTTTTACCACTTCTCAGTGCTTTTTTTCCCAAGAGCATTGGTTCAAACGTTTACCCACTTGGATTCCCTATCATCCCTGGTCCACATGGAAACAATATTCATCTGTATTGGCTGCTACTGTTAGTTTGAATTTTGACAAACGGTGGTCAAAATTCAAATTTTCCACATCGTCAGGATGCCTCCCTGAAGGGTAGTTCAACAAATAAGTTGTTCCTTGCCTCATAATTTAAATTTTTAGCGGATTAACTTTTTGATTGAAGCCTCAATTTGTTGTATTTAAAATAAAAAATAAAAAGTATGTGTAGTGCATTTGAGTTGTTTGACTCGCATCGTACATCGATTCACCTTGTAAATTTTTATATGGCGCACCACAAACTGTGCGATCCGAACAACTCAAATGCATTTTGAATATGTAAAGATATAATAAAGACTATAAAATTAGTAAACATAAAACATAAATTATTTTAAAAAATAACTAAATTATCTAGTGTTCCCAGGTCACTTTATGACACTGTTTTCAATGCTCTAACATTGCCTAGGCGCACCGGTAATATACACATGGATTTAAGGTGTGCTTTAATATAATGAATGCACCAATTAACATTATATCAATCAAATTAATCATATGGTGTGCCTATGGAATTTTCTGACCATTAGCAGTGTTCTTACGTTTTCTAAGTGCATCGTGATTTTTTTTTAAATTTAAATAATAGTTGTTCATAAATGGTGCATTTAGTTGAATTAAACGCACCGTTAATGTTGTGCTTACTTGAACTAAATGCACCTACAATGTATTCATTAACCATTTTCAAAAAAATTAATTCTAGTGTGCCCATTCCACATTAGTACACCAGTGCACTAATATGATTTAGGCACACCATTTGGTACATTTTACAAATTGTACCGATGCATCAGATATTTGACGCACCATTTGTATTAATTTTAATTATGTTAAAATATAGTATTGGTGTGGTATGATTATAGTAGAGCATCGTAAGTAGTTTATTTCTAAACATAAAGCACCACTTACACTGTTCTTATATTATTCTGGTGCACTGGTAGTAAGTATTTATTTATTTTCACAAAAAAAATATTATTGATCTTACTAAATATTATTTTAAATGTATAGAATATGTGAAGCATAGACATTCGTGACAACATATTGCTCGATGAGATAGTGAGTGGCTTGACCAATATGACATGGTCAAATAGTGGGAGATAGGGAGAGAGACATGGATTAATACCCTCTCCCCATTACTACTCAGGCCAGATATATCTTGAGGATTTTTGGCCTCCTAAATTTATTTCAGGAGGCTACATCCCTTAAGGTAAACAATGCTTTATTATGTCAATTGATGTGACATTGGGATCACCACAGGAAGGAATTCCATGTTAGTGGTGGTCATTGGTTCCATCCCATTAAGGAGGATATTTATTTCATCAGAGGGGATGATTTACCCCAGTCCCCTGATGTCCTAGCTCGTGCTGCAACAGAGAGTCAACTAGCTTACTTTGTGAGATATATCATTGTGCAGTCATCCATCCATCTGATTTTCAGGTGAGTGAAGGGTATCTTTAGATATCTTCTTTTGGTCGAGAGTATTTTAGGTTCCTCTTTCTTATCCTTATGACACTGGTGCACTCCACTTCTAATGGGAAGCACATTAGTTTCCCCTTATTGTATTATGTTGACTCTTCAGTGCAGAGACCTAGATGCATAGGTGGTATACCATTTTTTGTGGTAGTTTTGTTATGCTTTGGATATATGTCATGCAATCATTTATGGGAGGTACAAATTCCCTTTTTGTTCAGATATTTTTTATTTATTTTTTGAGAGGTTTCTGACCACTAGACCATCATTTGAGTGCCTTCCTGATAGGATTATGACTGAGGTGTATATGCAGATGTGGGGGGAGATGATGCCCAATAGGGGCAACATGCGTTCCCATCTAGGATCACCTCAGATGTGCTGTAGATGTTGGAGAATGAGGATGACCATGGACTTGAAACGGTGTCATATAAGTATGTTGTCATGGACTAGAGAGGGTTCCCAGAGATCTTCTTCACACCAGATGAGCCACCTGAAGAGAGAGGTAATATTAATGTTATGTTTAAATTACTATAGTTTCATTTTATTATCTTTTTACTTGATGCAAATGAAATATTTTATAAATATTGAAATTTTTAATGAAATTTGTCCAATTATTATTATGTACTATGTATTTTGTAGATATTGGCATATTTGATGTAGAGGCCGGGCCAACTCCTCCTGCTCATGATGATGAGGATACGAAGGAGAATGATCAAGTCATCCCACATGAGGTGGTTGTATATAGATATCTTGGACACCATCCACGTAGGCCCCAGGACAAATATATCCAGGATGCAGAAAGTAGGTTGGCCATATTGTTGGATGATGTAGGTGTACAACATGTGCAGTCACTTGAGATTCATGATGACCCCTAAACTTGCATAGATATGGAGGATTATTACTTGTCATAAGATGTTATTGATGCAATATTTTTTTAGTGCATGATTTCAATTGGTTGCCTCCTTTTTTCATCCTTTTCATCCTCCACCTCCTTCCCCTTTACCTTCGACATCTCATCCACCTCCTCCTCCTCCACTTTCGGCGTCTCATCCAAATCCTCTTCCACCATGTCCTCCTCCTCCACCTTCATCATCTTCTAGTCCTATACTGCTACTTAACATTCCATATCATCCTACGTCATCATCATCTCCTCTAGTTGTGCTCGGCCAACCCTTCGGTCCTACTCATCAAACCGATCATCCACTAGCTCCTACTACACCCATTTTTGTTTTAAAGATGCTTAGAGAGGGTCATACACTTCATCTTGATGGGAATATCCTTCCTCCTCTTAGACCTATTCTTCCTTTTGGTATGGGCACTAATGCCTCTGGCTCTGCTGGTAGAGATGCTGATATTTCCTCTAGCTCTATTAGTGGAGGTGACAATGCAACTAGCTCTAGTTTGAGAGATACTGATGATGCCTCCACTTGT
>LPNX010167038.1:80570-145050 GCA_001517045.1 Pseudotsuga menziesii | reverse complement strand
ATATATCATTTTTCATGTTTATATTGTCGATGTTTATGTTGATATTTATTTATTCATGTGGTAAAAATGATGATCATGGAACATTAATTATGTTTACATGTATTATTAGTTATGTGTGTTATATATTGATGTTCAAATCTGCTAGTTCTAGTATATGTTACATGAATATGTGACGTAATGTTTATGATGGTATGTTCATGCTTATTTTCGATTTTATGTTAATGATGGTATGATGGAATATATGACGGTGTTTATTTTTATGTTTCTTAGATTCTAACAATGATAATAATTGTAAAATACAACTGGAAACCACGGATCGCTTTGGAGGTTGTGCGCTGCTTAAGCTGCTGCCGTAGGGTTTTTGCCCGAGCTCTCAGGACGCCCCCATGGTTGCACCTCGGGGAGGGATCACCCCTCCCTCTCCCCCTTCCTCTGCCGAGGAAGCTTTCAGAAGGCTGCCTTCGGCTCCGGGTTTTAAAACGGCAGCCCCGTCCATTCCGAAATTCATCAAGAAACTTGATGCAGTCCCTGAAATTGACCTTTCGGTTGAACAACCCATCAAGATCGCTCTGGCGCTAGTTGAGCACGGATTGGTTGGGCAGTTCATGGGATTATGGCCCTCAACAAGAACCGCTGACGATTGGATCCAAAGGAACTGGAGACCTCAGCTCAAGAATAGTGTTACCTGCTACCCGGTTGGAAGAGGGTTATTCATTTTTGAATTCATATCCAAAGAAGACCAAGATCTTGTCTTCAGAAGCGGCCCATACTTCATGGGTACCCAAGGAATGTATCTCAATAAATGGACCCCGGATTTCAATGCTGAAGTAGATGTCCCGAAGGAAGTACCAGTGTGGGTGAGGCTCCCAAATCTCCCAGTTCACTGCTGGAACACACAAACCCTAGAAAAAGTGGGGAATGCTCTTGGGAGATACATAGACAAAGCAGAGAACAAAGGTCAATACTCCTGCACGAGAATATGTGTAGAGGTTGAACTGGAAGTAGGGTTGCCTGAGGCAGTTAAACTGAAAGTCATAGATTGGCACCACTACCAAAAGCTGGATTATGAACAGCTTCCATTCAAATGTCGAAACTGCCACGAGCATGGTCATTTCTAGAAAAACTGCCCCCAAATACAGGTCCACGAAGAAGGAGAAGGCTGGAAAAAAGTTAAGAAAGGAAAAACAAACAACAAAAATCAGGAAAAATAGAATGGAGGTGACATGCAGAACCTGCCAATGAGCTCAAACAACTAGAAAGCCACCAAATCTACCCCAATCGTCATTCAAGAAGCTGAAGAACCAGGGAAGGCCAGTGACCCACCTGGAAATCAAACCGGCAACCAACCCAGCAATAAAGAGACAGAGCCTCAAAGTGCAGATCTATTGGAACTTGGGGAAATTGCGCAATCTGACCCAAGAGCTTCCTATGCGGCTGATACCTCGGGACACTCCAAAGAAACAAGCATGGATCCATTACTGCTAGATTCGGATCCAGGTGAAGAGATGGATGAGGGGGACTCATCAAGCAGTCTGCCGGCGGCGCCCATCAAAAATCCAAGAGGGAGGAAGTTAAAAAATAAGCAGAGAGAAGATGCAACATATCTAGCAATCCTTGAAGGCTCACAAAAAACCCTAAAAGGTATCTTGAATACCAGATCTAAAAAAGGAACAGCTACGGCCTCAAAAGGGGCCGCCTCCCCCTGCCATACTTAATGCAGTACATCTCTTGGAATTGCAGAGGCTTAGGTTCTACTCTAAAAGAAGAAGCAATGAAAGACCTAGTCCGAATTCATAACCCTAAGATTCTGCTAGTCCAGGAGACAAAAATGGAGGAAGCCGCTATCCTCCAAGCTGGGAAAAAGTTCTGGAAAAAAGGTCCTGGGATTGCCACCAACTCCAGAGGTGCTTCTGGAGGTATTGCAACCTTTTGGGACTCCAACCTTTATGATCTTGAAGCTGAAGTTCGTGAGCTACATTGGGTCTTTACAAAACTCATCCACAAAGTCTCTGGGCATACTGTAAGTCTTTTCAATATCTATGTTCCTGTCTTGCTCTCGAAAAAAAAAGTCTACTGGAATATGTTAGAATATTTTCTCAACCTGCAGTGCCATGATAATATTATAGTAGCAGGGGACTTGAATGTCACCCTTGCAACAAATGAGAAAAAAGGAGGCTTGCTGGTAAGGGATCCTTCAAGGGAATGGTTTGAGGATATCATCCTTGGATGGGACCTCATTGACATAAAACCTGCCAAAGGTAAGTTCACCTGGATGAATAAGAGAGTTGGACCGGGTCATGTTGCTACCTGGCTTGACAGGTTCCTATTTCATTCCACCTTTCTCTCCCTAGGTCTTCTAGCTTCTTCCAAAATCCTTCCTCACTACACCTCCGATCATAAGCCCATCCTTCTTGAAATGTCCCTCGATCAAGACCTCGGTCCGCTCCCCTTCTGTTTTAGTCCCCTCTAGATCCAGCGTGAGGATTTCTTGCAAGTCGTGACTGACTCCTGGGCCACCCAAGTTAGAGGATCGCCTTCCTTCATTTGGGAAACTAAATTAAAAAGGCTTAAAAAGGACCTGAAAAACTGGGCAAGGCTCCTTATCACTCCTTTATCAAGAAGGAAATCTGCTCAAGCTGACCTGGAATCCCACCAGATGCTCATGGACGTTTCTCCTGTAACCGATTGCATTCTTCGAAAGGAAGAGGAGCTCCAGAAAGCTCTCTTCTCATCCTATAGGACGGAATAAGAATACTGGAGGCAAAAATCCTGAAATCTTTGGCTCTTAAGTAGGGACAAAAATACAAAGTACTTCCATAAGCAGGCCGAGGCTCATAAGAACTACAATGTGGTCTCAGAGATCAACTATCAAGGCGACCTTCTCAAAGAATTTGAGGGCATAAAGCAGGCTGCCCAGGAAAATTTCAAGGAGTTATTCACAGCCCCCATAGAGGAACTGATTGACATATCCTCCTATCCATTAGACCTTATCCCGAACCTTATCAAGCCTGAGGAGAACAATCTTCTTACAGCTCCGGTCACTATGAATGAACTTAAAGGTATTCTCTCGATTATGAAACCTGACAGCGCTCCCGGTCCTGGCGGTTTCACAACAAGATTCTTCACCTGCTGCTGGTCAATAATCAAGATTGATCTCTTAAAAATTATTTGACATTCTCAGTTGGTCAATAGGCTGTGGGGCAGCACCAACTCTTCCTTCCTAGCTCTGATCCCGAAAGAAAAAGGGGCCAACACGTTCAACCGCTTCAGACCGATCTCTTTGTGCAACACAGGGTACAAGATCATAACCAAGATTATTGCCTCCAGGCTTAAAATAATTCTTCCTAGAATTATCCCAGAAAATCAGGGAGGTTTCATCAAGGGAAGGAAAATCCTTGACAACATCATCCTCGTCCAAGAAGCTATCCACTCCAGCTATCAACGTAATGAGAAAGGTATGGACATTAAACTTGATTTAGCTAATTCTTTTGATCGTGTTAGGCATGATTTTCTGTTTGCAGTTATGACAAAATTTGGCTTCTCTTCAGCCATTATAAACTGGATCAAAGGCTGCGTGGGTTCCCCATGGATAGCCCCTCTAGTTAATGAAAGGCCTATGGGATTTTTCAAAGCCTCTAGAGGTCTAAGGTAGGGCTGCCCATTGTCTCCCCTTCTCTATGCTATTCAAGCTTTAGTCCTCAGCTTTCAACTCAACCTTTGCCAGGAAATCCACACGCTGCCAGGACTTAGAATAGTGAGTGATGTTCGAAACATAAACCATGCTCAATTTGCAGATGACACCTTGTTATTAGGAGGAGCAAGCTCCCATTTTGCTGAGCAGTTTAAGCAAGAACTGGAAATTTACAAGGAGGTGTCCGGAAGCAAAATCAATTTCCAAAAAAGCAAAATATTCAGCTGGAAGTGTTCTGCAAGGGAGCTCTAGGAAATAACCAGAATTCTTGGGATGGAAGGCACAATGGACTGGGAGAGCTTCATTTACCTTGGCATTCCCATCTGCAAAACCAAAATCAATTCAGCAACTTGGGATACTATTCTAGACAAAATTAAAACCAAAATCCAATGTTGGAGTGCTAATTGGCTCAATCTAGCAGGAAAGACTATTGTTATAAAAGTTGTTCTAAATAGCATGCCCATTTACCAGTCATCCATTCTGCTCGCCCCAGGTTTGGTCATATGCAAAATGGAAGGTCTGCTCAAAAAATTTATTTGGGAAGGGGGAAAGGGGAATGAAAAGAAGCTCCATATTGTTAGTTGGGATAAGATTCAAAATCCTCGTGATGAAGGAGGGCTCCAAGTGCGGAATCTTTCCATCCAAAATATGGCCTTAGGAGCTAAATTACTCTGGCAAATTGTAACCGGGAAAGATAGCTGGAGCAAGAAAGTTATCCGGAAAAAATACTTTCCAGGAACTAGGAAGAGATGCTTGGATATGCCCCCTCCAATCAGAAATGGTTCTCTGATCTACAAGTTATGCATTAAAACCCTAGAACCATTCAAAAGGAACCTATACTGGATTCCTGGTGATAGAAAAACAATTAGAATATGGGATGACTCAATCCTAGGAGAAACCCCTATTGGGTCTTGTTCGAAAGTGGAAAACCTCAAACTCTAGCTTTTAAATAAAGGAGTCAACTCACTATGGGACCTGTCAATTTGGGAAGGCACCAACTAGATTAGTTGGGACCTAGGCAACCCCCCACCAGAGCTAGAAGCAGAAGCTGAAAGTCTAACAAACCTTCTCCAAGGCAAATCTCCCATTAGAGAAGGAATCAGAGACAAAAGAGGGTGGGGTAACAATTCAGGAAAGTATTCCTCCGCTGAAGGCTACAAGAACATCCAAGCAATCCCTTATGCTGCTCCCAATCTGGTGGTCTGGAAGTTTCTTTGGTCAAAAGCCTTCATCCTGAAAATTGACATGTTTTACTGGACGCTGGCCCACAAAAGCATTCTCTCTGGATAAAACCTCAAAAAAAGAGGTATGGAAGGCCCTACTAGATGCCTGCTTTGTAAAAACGAGAATGAAAACTCGGATCACATCATCCTTGGCTGTCATTTCTCCAAAGAGTTTTGGAATCAAGCTTTGAGGATGAATCCAGGCATCAATCTTCCAGTCACTGTCCAAGCCCTTCTTTCAGACTGGATGAATCTCTCTCCGTTTCAGCTAGCGAAGAAACCTCTGCTCCAAACTGCCTGGAGTTGGATTCTAAAAGCCACCTGTTGGAAAATTTGGATTGAAAGAAACAACTGAATCTTTAGGGGATAGGAGATCCATCCCTCTAAAATAGCAGTTCAGACAAGAGCAATTCTTGGGGAAGCCCTGGAACAGAACGTCTCCCTGTATAACACTACTCTCCTTCTGCCCGAAGAATCTCAATGGCTAAGCATGTTTGTCCCCAACCACCAGAGTCGAACCCTTACAAAAACCCTTTCTGCTCATTGGGAAATTCAGCTAGATGGGCTTGATTTCAACAGGTGGAAAATCTCCATGAATGAACTCTGTCTCTTCTTTGACGGAGCATCAAAGGGCAATCCTGGTCTGGCTAGATGTGGTGGAGTGATTACTGAAGCTAATGGTAAGGTGGTCAGCACTTATGCTTGGGGACTTGGCATTGAGACAAATAATAAAGCAGAGTTTTGTGGTCTTTATCAAGGACTAAGGATTGCTCGAGCCAAAGGAATTGCAAAGTTATTGGTATTCAGTGAATCTGGCCTACTAATTCAAGCCATTATTAAGAAGAAACGTCGCTCCCATCTTCAGCTAACTCAAATTTTTCATAGAATTCAGCTGCTATGTAAAATTTTCCACTCCATCAGATTCTTTCACATTCTTAGAGGACTGAAATCCCTGGCAGACAGCGCAGCAAATGATGGTACCCTCTTGGGCAGAGGTATTCTACACATGGATGGTGTGGAAAATAGATGGCACATCCCTTAGCTGGAGAAGGGCGACCTCATTTTCTAGGCAGAGCTCCATGGTACCGAGATTCTCCCTCAGCATCTGGCACTGCAAAAAATCTCTGCATTCCGATCTCGTTCTCATACACTCTGTGACCTGTCCTCCTTCTAGGATTGTTATTTATTCCAGTCTTTTCTCCTTTAGCATCACAGTGGAATTGAGACAAATTTCTGAAGTTCCTCTGAAGGAAAAGGATATCCCCATCGCTGCGTGGACGAGGAGCTTCGTCCGGTCCTTGCAATGGCATCACACAGTTATTCCTCTTCGGGTCCTTCTGTGGAAGATCGAATTGAATCCCTGGAAACATCAATGGGGATACTAAGAGCTCGCTTGGACAACCAAGACAAAAAGCTGGAAGAGACCGCTCACACAGGAGATAAAACTTGGGACCTGCTTAATGAAGATATCTGGAAACTACAAGAAGACCACGCTGCATCTTCAGAAGGAATGGAAGATTTCAAAGATGAGGTTCGCACCGGCTTCAAGGATGCATCCAACACTCATGGAGACTTTGGAAAGCGTATAAGTTCCCTGGAGACTGCTGTAGTTAAGCTGGTAGCTAAACTGGACAAATGAAGCTCCCTAAGCTGGAATTCTGCATTTCCCGCTCAAGCTGTGTCCTCCCCTTTGTTTCTCCTCCGGTCCCTCCTTCTAAAATTTTGTAATAAGGCTGTTGAGCCTCTTTGGATTCCACGTTTCATTTTGGAAAAGACTCCTCTCTGCTATGAAGCATGGATCACTTGTCAAAGCACACGGTAGCTGATTTACCGGGATCAATTTAAACTTTCCCTCTGTTTTAGTAAAAAAAAAAACAATGATAATAATTGTATGTTTATGTTTATGTCATGAAAAAGACAATGATGCATTTATGTTTTATGTTAACAATTATGGTTATGTTTATGTTAATATGATAATGTTTATATTTATGTTTATGATTCCATGATTATGATGTTTATGTTTGTTAGGTGTTGAAAATGATGATAAACATATGGTTATGTACTAAAAGAACTTTGTATTATTCAAAATCATGTGAGTCTTTAAATCACCAAGTTTTTGTTTAGTCGAAAAATACCATCACACATTGCATTGTAAATTATGGATGGATTTGTTGCAACTCTATGATTTATGATTGTTCTATAATTTGTCAATATATATAACATAATTTTTAATAAGGAAATTAACACTTCATTGTATAATGTTGTGTATAACTTAATTATATATTCAAATGATAAACACAAATGAATATTCTTTAATTTATAACTCAAATTGACAAATATTATAACAAAAGTGAAGTATCACCATGTAATATTATTATAATATATGAATATGAATATGGAAAGAAAAATGTAAATATGAACAATAATATAAAACATGTTATACAATTTTACAAGAACTTTATACTCAAAACTAAAACTTTAGCCATAAAAACTCATATTTTGTGAAAAAAAACCACCAAAAACCACCTCCAAATCAAAATGTGGCCTTACCGATAGCACTACTTTTTTTTGGGCTAAAAATTTGGACATGGAGGTCCTTATTGTTATTTACAATAAAATTAAAACAAACCACATATTGAAAATTGATACCACCTATAAGACACTATTTCAAAAAATGGTATAATTATATCATTTATCATATTTAAAATTGTATTTATTAAACCTCTTAGTAACACTATACTAAACTTACATTATATTAAAAAAATATTCAAAAACTTATTAGACCACTCTTTCCATATAAAATAAAATAGAAATTATTATAATAACAAAATAATAAAAAACAAATAAAAAAAATGTGAGAAGAAAAATATTAAAAAAAAAATTTATTATAACAAAATATTAAAAAACAATAATAAAAACAAATGGAAAAAAATTATGTAACAAAATATTAATAAAATTAAAAAACATAATTTATTATAACAAAATATTAAAAACAATAAAAAACAAATGGAAAAAAGTTATTAAACATAATTTATTATAACAAAATATTAAAAACAATAAAAAAACAAATAGAAAAAATTTATTGTAACAATAAAATATTGAAAAAAAATTAAAAAACAAAATTCAGTATAAGATATGCATATATTGAGTATTGGTAAGGATTTTTTAGTGTATTTTTATTAAAATAGAGTAATGTTTTAAGGAGGCATGATTATGGGAATTGTGCCACCCCTTAAGCATCACTCTAAGTGATGGCAGAGTGGTCCTTAAGGAGTGGCACGATTCCCATAATCATATCTCATTAAGGCCTTATACTTTAACCACGTAAAACTTACCATTATTTGATATATGTTGTATTATGTATTTTGTTTTTTAATTTTATTTTTCTTTCTTTCAAATATTTTGTAAATATATATTTTTTTTAAATTAAAAATTAAAAGTTTTTCATAAAAACTTATAAAATTTTATTATCTTTTTCCACACATATTGTTTTGAAATTTAATTTTATATTCTGTGTTTTATATATATATATTTTAATGTTATGAATTTAATTTAATATTGTATGTTTTATGAAATTTAATTTTATATTATGTGCTTTATATTTGATTTTTTTAATGTTATGAATTTAATTTTATATTATATGTTTTATAATTAATATTTTTTTTAGTATATTTATTATTATAGAAGGTTTTTGATATTGTTGGTTAATTTTAGTTGTTGGTTTGAAATGTTTTTATTTTCTCACATTTTTTACAAAATTCCCCCCAAAATAAATTATTTAAAAGAAAAGTTTAAAGAAGATATATATAAGTAGCTTTTAAATGTAAAAAAAAAATTAAAAATAAATTTTTTTTTCACCATTACTAGTTACTAAATGTATATCTTTTTGTCAAAATTGAAAAAAAGGCATTTGTAAATAAAAATTATAGAGATTTTATGACAAAGAAGTTTCAAAATCTCAAAAAAAATAGCTAAAATGAAAAATTATGTTACTACTGAAATTGATCCCCAAAAAACTAGAACAATGTCGGATTCTCTTCAAGTTGTATAACTTATTACACATTAAAAACTATTAAATAACAAAAAACTAAAAAAAAAACATTAAAATACATCTAAATTATAAAATTAAAATATTTTAAAAAATTACACTATAATTTAAAACCCTAACAAAACATTTAAAAATATAAATAATAAACAAATAAAACATCAAAACAATATAAAGTAAATTAAAAGAAATAATAAAAATTAAAAAAAATTAATATTATATCAAAGTATTAAAAAACAATATCAAACTAACCAAAAAAAAATGTTAAAAATAAACAAAATATTAGAAAACAGTAAAAAAAAATCATGACTATTTAAAGATGTTAATGTTACAACATAATATTGTTAAAAAAAAGAAAAAAATTTAAAACACAAAATCTCACTCTCATGATTTCTAGAATCATGTCATCCTTCCCTTATACCAAAAAAAAACTACAAAACATATCCTTAACACTTCATAAAACTTAAACATTTTCTTATTATATTGTTTTGAAATTTTATTATATTTACATGTTTTATATTATATTGTTTTGAAATTTAATTTTATATTGTTTGTATTATATTTTTTTTATTTATGTTTTAAATTTATTTTTAAAATATAGGTTTTGTATTTTTTTTGTTTTATGGTTTATTGTAAAAAAATTAGTTTATTTTTTAACTATATTTTTTATTAAAGAACAATTTTAATATTTTTTATTACTTTTATGATGGTGAAAAAAATATCAACTTCACAAATTTTTTATCAGATATGTTGGTAAGGTTTTCCCTTAAGATTTTATTTTGAGAATAAATATTATGTTTTAATATGGTTTTTACATATATAATTTTTGTTGAATTTATCTGAATCATCACCTTATGGAAAATAGTATTAATTAGTATCATTTATATATATAAATTAGCTGAAAATAAGTTTAAAATGGTTTGAAATATTTGTATTTTCTCAAACTTTAAACAAACTTGTCCCCAAAAATGACTTATTTAAGAGAAAAGAAGAAAATACTTCCAAAATGTATATATTTTTCATTCTAAGTAGCTTCTAAATGTTAAAAAAATTGAAAATATTTATTTCTTTCCATTATACCTATATATATATTTTTGTTAAATTTTAAAATTTGAAAAAACTCATTTGTAAATAAAAAATATAGTTTTTTCACGACCAATAAATTTCAAAATCATAAATGGTGCTACTAGTATACACACTTTTTGAAATGAAGTTAAAAATAGCTATTAAAATTGACTACCAAAAATATTAGAACAATGTTAGGTTCTCATCAAGTTGTATAACTTGTTATAACCTATCAATTTATCATTGAACATTTTAAATTTTTTTGGAAGTAACGCACTTTACAATGACAAATATCAAAGCTCTAATGAGAATAAAAACAAATACTTAATTAAAAGAACAACATTTTCTCTCAATTGTAAACACAAATGTTGCATTATCCAAACTTATTAATTATTGTTAATCATGATGATTTTCACTATATAATATAGCTTTAGTCCACATTCAAGGATACATTTTATACCCTTTAAAAATGAGGTTCAAAGCTAGCTAGTGTCCAAAAAATTGCAATTAATTATTAATGTATTGATGTTATTATTTTCAAAGGAATGTTGTATTACTTTGTTAATATTAATTTTTTTTTGCAAATTTTATTTAATAACATTATAATATTTTTTAATTGAATAATAATTTCAAAACTATGCAAGATTTAAGTTATTAAATATTCATGAAATTTGAGTTTCTCAATGAATATATTTAATTTCTAAAATATTATATGTTCATATTTGTTATATAAATTATTAGATTAACATATGATTATTTTATCATAACTTTGCATTAATTAATAAAATCTAAATCAATTATTATATATCGATACATATACCAAATATTTTTAGTGAAATATACAACCATGACTTTAATTTACAAATCAAAACAACAGACCTATTTACAAACATTAAAATAAGATGAATAAATACTAAGCATACATCTAATGTGTTAACTAGTTCATATAAATCCTTATTGTCTCAACCAATTCTAAAATGAAGTTGAACCGCTTAGAAATATAGAGATGCAGAAATTCAATCCAACTTAATTTATATAACATATTTACTTAAATCCATTTTTTTTCTTGTAAAAAGGATTCAACACCTACAACTTTATCCTTAAAAATAGTTTTTCTCTCTTTTTATCGTTCAAAAGAATTTGCAAACATTATACCAAAAGTGTCATAAATTAATGCAATTATAATTCTTAGCATTATAATTTATAACAAAAACTTCATGAAATACAAACATTCAAATATTGATGGAGAAATTACAGACCACCTTAAATTTTCTTGTAAATTGCATTGTTATCATGGCCCTAAATTAATTCATTATAGAGAACCTTTACTTTTCTTGTAAAATACATTGTTATCAAGGCCATAAATTAATTGAACTTAATATAGTCATATAATAAAAAATATTACATTAATCTAACATAAATGCCATAAATTAATTCAAGTAAAATTCTTAACATTATTCATAACAAAAACATCATAAAATACAAGCGTTGTTGCAATATTAATATAGAAATTAGAGAACACCTTCAACTCTGAAAGAATATGTTAGCCTATAATTTCACATAAATAAATTAAAATTGAATCATGTAAGTTGTTTTCATGGTATATTTATATGTATGCATAAGACATAGTACGGGTAACTTGGACAATGACATATAATCATTCCATACATGCATAAATTACTTGAAAGACATAGACCATATTTCACATCATATTGGTTGTTAACCAACTGAAATTGTTTAAATGTCACTAAATCCAGTAGTCAACTTTCTATTTCCACCATCATAACATGAAAAACAAACAATATAATTAGACAATCAAAGATAATAGTAACAAAATAATATATCAATTTGTAAATGATGAAATAAAACATGTACATATCAATCTTTGTTGTCATCGCCCTCATTATCTTCCTTGGTTGGCATGCTAACATTGTTTTTATAAAAATCATGTTTAGATATAGGGTCATGTCTTAATATGAACCACCAATCTCTATCCAACACATCTGGGTAAAAGAACACTTAGTTGCAACATTTTGGGAAAGCATAAGGCTCCTTACTTTCATCCCACATATTTCTATATTTGATACATATCAACCCACTATCACTATCTTCCTTTACTTTATATATGTCGAATGTGTCCCACCACCTGCACCTAAAAATAACACATTGAAAAGATGAGAAGTCCACTTGAATGATCACTTGTATATTTTTGACATAACCCAACATCCCTCCTATCAGGTTTCAATCACGGTGGCTAGCAAAACTAGATTGGTTGAACTCGACTTCCACTCCATAGTCCTATGTAACACACCCATCATCAGCATCCTCAGTGTGAAAATGACGTCTATAATATCACATAGATGGGAATGAATGAAACTATACAAACAGATAACAAATGATGGTGTCATATGTCTAAACAACCAAGCATTAATGTATTAAATATATATGTTACAATTCAAAATTGCATTATAATGTTAGAAGTGTGCATAAATATTTTAATACCGAGTTGTTGAACCTGATCGCAATGTTTAGCGCATACTCCTCTTCAGGAAGGTAACGACCGGATGTACCGTATTTATCTCTAACTTGGTCTACAACCCAACTATTGGGACAGATCATTGACATATGTTCTTTTAAATGATTTGGAAAAGGAATGCTTCTACCATGAAAACACCTAAATTCTTTTCTATCAATGTCCCATCTCCTTTTCTATTCATACAATGTGACCCACAACAGTGTTATCGCGGTGTTGTAAAAAATGAATTTATTTATTGCATCAATTTTTGAATTTGTTGTTGTATCCATGGAAACAAAACCACATTCAGTACGTACATGGTAAAATATAGATTTTGAAGTTTCATGTGAATAATTGCTATGCAGAAATTTGAATACCGAAATATAAGTGACTTACTCCTTATCAAGCCTCGTTTTCCTTTTGTTTCAAGTAATTCCCCTTCCATTTTTTCCTCATCATGTTCATCATCCCAAATCAATGTTCCTGGTGTGTCGTCAATTTTCTTGATGTACTCATTGGAATAATATAACAACTCATATACTATGTACCCATATGCCATAGACCCCTCATCTTTTTCCCTTTGCCGAACAAATACCATCAATTTTTTCATGTACGTCCCCAAGAAGAACATCCAGAAACATGAGACCACCCCGATTAATTCAACTTCATCGACTAGATGAATTAGAAGATGAATATGCAAGTCCAAGAAATTCGATGGGAGTTCCTTCTCAAACATGTTAAGTTTTTAATGGTTATACAAGATCTAATAAAATTTGGCATTATAACATAATAACCATATGAAAAAGGATCACTGAAAGATAGGCAAGTACATCCACACAAAAGAACACAAATATTTATCCTAGGAAACCCTTATGGGGAAGAAAAACAAACAAAACTTCCATTGTATAATATGTATAAAAAGTACAAGACAAGACCCCAGATAGGTGCATCTCCTTCCATCAGATATGTGTGTGTGTGTGTGTGTGTGTGTGTCCTATGCGCTATACAAAAGTGAGTGTATATTCAAAGAAGGAACACAACTCCTCTACTTATACTCTTTTTGTATTTTGAATTTTAACCTAACAAGTCGGCCCCACTTGACTGACTGGGATGACTTCACTTAGGAATACTCAATAAAATATTATATTATATCCATTAGGGTACTATTGACCCAAATTACAATGGAGGATTTACCTCATGACTCTATGATGACCAAATACAATAGTAACATCCCGACGGAGGAATAATAACATCTCCCTTGGGGTACATTAGTAAAATACATTAAGAATATCCTTTGAAGTTACAATATTCAACACTCCCCCTTAATGAGAAGGGTATTCTATTGACGACATCATCATCAACTATAGGAGTAACGAGAGAGAGAGCATATGCAACATCATTAAGGTGATACATATATACGTCATAGGAAGTTTTCATAATCAGTAAATCGAACAGTTACTCTTCAATGTCTTCAGTATTGGAACATTATCTTCTACAACATCGAGTCTTTATGTTCTGCAGTGTTTGATCACTTGATACTTTGCGGCAACACTTCGATATTCTTGATCCTTTGTAGAAACACTTCGATATTTTTTATCCTTTGCAGCAATACTTCAATATTCTCGATCCTTTGTAGCAACACTTCGATCTTCTTGATCCTTTGTAGCATCACTTCGATCTTCTTGATTCTTTTACAGTAGCAGTTCGATATTCTTGATATTTTACAGCAGCACTTCAAACTTCTTGATCCTTTGCAGCAAAAATTTGATCTTCTTGATCCTTTGTAGCAACACTTCGATCTTCTCGACCCTTTATCGAAACACTTCAATCTTCTTGATCATTTGTAGCAGTACTTTGATCTTCTTGATCCTTTGCATAAGTACTTCTATCTTCACGATCCTTTGTAGCAGCACTTCGATCTTCTCGATCCTTTGTAGCAGCACTTTGATCCTCTTGATCCTTTGCAGCAGCACTTCGATCTTCTTAATCCTTTGCAGCAACACTTTTATCTTCTTGATCCTTTGTAGTAGCACTTCGATATTCTTGATCTGTTGTAGTAGCACTTTGACCTTCTCGATCCTTTACAGCACCACTTCGATCTTCTTAATCCTTTTGTCACCACACTACCTCCAATACACATGATCTCTTTGTGGGATGATCAATCCCTATCAATTTAGGACATATGTCCAAGGATGATGCAATCCTCCATTATTCTACTCCCCCTTAACGAGGAGGGTACATAGTATAAACCAGCTGAATCATCTAGAACCAAGTGTAGATATTGCCCATGTGTGAATGCAGGACCTGTCGTTCGTAAGGAATCAATGTAGACCATCCTCTTCCTATTAGAGATAAGATCACTCCAAGCGAGTGTTATACTATGACATATACATACACATGTAGGCATACTCTCCATACAATATTATTGTTTGCAACTATAGGTCTCGATCGCATGTAAATGTCGACCCTCATCATAGAATGTCCTCAGCGTGAAATCTAGGACCACTCCATGTGATTGTTATACTATGGCGTCCATGAGGAATCATCATAGAGAATCCTTAGCACTAAATCCAGGACCTCTCCCAAGCGATTTTTATTCTATGGAATCTACATATAAATGTAGGTATACTTTCCATGCTATTGTAATGTCTGCGAAGCATATCTTGATTGCATGTAAATTCTGACCCTTTCGTTCGTAAGGACTCACCATAGAGATTCCTCAGCTTCAAATTTATGACCACTCGTAAGTGAGTGTTATCATACGGTATCCACAAATGAATGTGGGTACTCTCCATGCAAGATTAACATCTACAGGTCCATCCTTAGCTAGTAAGGAACACTCCTAGGAACAGAGTGTTATTTCCTACAATACCATTCTTAAGAGAGGATACTGTAATCCACAAGTGAATTTCGGACCTTGTCAGCATCTTTAGGCGAACTTGGCCTCTTTCATAATGGAGCTTCATTGTCACCTCATAATCAATGACAATATTATCATCACTCCCCCTTTTTAGGGAGGATATATATCAACCTACTCTCCCATTATTTGAGGAGGGTTCATATCTTCATCTTGTTCTTCCTTTTCGAGGAGAGTCCATATCTTCGACCTGTTCCTCCTTTATGAAGAGAGTCCATATCTTTGACTTTTTCTTCCTTTTTTCGAAGATAGTATATATCTTTAACTTGTTCTTCCTTTTTGGAAGAGATTCTATATCTTCGACCTGTTTCTCCTTTCTGAGAAGGGTCCATATCTTTGACTTGTTCTTTCTTTTTGAAGAGAGTCTATATAATCATCAGTGTTCCTCCTTGTGAGGAAAGTATGTAGTATCACCATAATTGTTCCTCCTTGCGAGGAAAGTATTTATCATCATCACTATTCCTCCTTGCGAGGAAAGCCTGTTCGAATTAGATTAAGCTTTTTGCAAAAGCTTGGTCAACACATAAACAACTTTCTCATCAGTACTCACATACTGGAGTTTTATATCTCCCTTTAGTAGCAAACCCCTTATGTAACATATTGGATTTCTATGTGCTTTTATTTATCATGGAACGCATGATTCTATGTCATCTTTCTACAACTCTGGTTGTCACATAGAATCACTATGGTATCCAAATCCAAAATCAAATAGACCTGTCATTGATTTATGAAGCCATATGGCTTCTCAAATAGTGGAGCACGTTTCTATGTACTTTGCTTTAGTCGTGCTGAGAACATCATTGGATTGTTTCTTAGATACATCAATGATCCAATAACCCAATAATCATATCTAGTAACTTTGATGATTCATCTAATAACAACTTTAGGTTGGTGTCCATGGGTGTGTCCATGTCTTTAAAATCCAACATATCAAATATTCTTAAGATTTCCATAGCATACTTTCCCTAGTTCAGAATGACTACTTCTGGGCTCTACCACACTTCCAGCTCGAGGAAATAGTGCATCAATCCAATATCTTTCATCTCAAATTCTCCAGCTAGCTTCTTCTTGCTTTATGTGATCTGTTTCTCATTTCCTGTCAGAAATATATCATCCACATACAACAATAGTATGACTAGTTCATCATCCATAACCTTGGGGTAAAGGTTAGGATCATCTTTACTTTTGGTAAATCCCAAGCTTGTCAAGAAGTTATCTATTCTTCCATACCAAGATCTAGGAGCTTGCTTCAGTCAATATAGATCCTTCTTCAACTTACATACATGAGTCACTATGTCTTTGACTTCAAATCCTTGTGACTGTTCGATGTAAACCTCTTACTCAATCATACCATTCAGGAAGGTTGTATTTAAATCCATCTGGTGTATATCCCACTTCATCATGGAAGCAAGTTCCATGATGATTCTGATAGAAGTGTACTCTAGCCACAAATATTGCCTTGTATTTTTCAATACTTCCATTAGTAGCAAATTTTATCTTATAGATCCACTTGGAAGATACCACACTCTTGATTTTTGGTTTGGGTATTATATCCCAAACATCATTCTCCATTAATGAATGCTATTCTTCCATCATTGCTTCTACCATGAGTTCATCTTGTTAGGTCATTGACATATCCTAGTATTCTGCATTCAACCTTGAAGGTTGGAACCCACTTTACTCTTGGTAAATCCTTAGACCATTAGGGAGTTGTCCATCCTATCGTACCATGTCCAACTGAGAGATCTTCCGCAGTCACTCCCCTTGAAGTGGAGCATCATCCTCCCTCTGCATTTTGTACTGGAGTGACAGGTAGATTTCTCTACTAGTGATATTATATGTATCCATCTCAAGTTACTAGATACCAAGATCACTTTATCTTGAACTTTGTTGAAAAGTTCCTCTTCCATGCATCTGTGAGGTTGTTATCTTCTAAAGGTTTCCATATATAACCTTGTAGCAAAGGTTAAGATATTCAACACTCTAGGTGATCTTCAATCTCCTTATGTAATTGGATGTGCTTATCTATGGGTGCCTTTTGAGCTCATACAATTCATATTCTGCACATGTGGTTCTTTGCTTGATATATACTTCTACTTTACTAGAGAAGTGTGTTTGTCCAATAGAGTATGTTATTCCATATTCTATTCTTTCATAGACAAACCACGAACCTTGCTTTGTATACTTGTTCTTGTAGATCTATATGGAAGACACTATGAACTTCCCTTCAGATTTCGGAACCATATCCTAGACATCATTCCCCATGATCAACTGTAACTATTTGATCATAGCTTCTTCCATAGCTGGAAGGGTATGCACCAATGATGTCACTCAACTTCCATAGCTAGAAGGGTATGCACCAATGCTGTCACTCAACTATTCCATATAACTAGAGTGTGTCTGAGGCCTCTTACTTTATTTTGGAAGCCATGCCATAATTTTCTTCATCTTGAATTATCTCTCATGCCCAAGATGGTATTCATCTCTCTAGGTGGATCTACCGCTCTCTTATATTCTTCTGAAGCTCTTTCTTTCATCACAGTGTCTTTGGCCCTAGGAGCTTCATGTTCATCTTCATGTATGTTTATTGGAGAAAATCTTGAATTGTCATCACTTCTTCTTCGGAACAAGTCTCATCCTTTTCTTGTAGGAGATTGTATCTGATATTTCCTACAAGTCAAATGCACTAGTTGCATGGTTAAAAAATTTCATATGCATAATGACAAATTATTATGCATAATGATACAATCATGAAACTATTTTAGCCAATATAACATTCATCCATATCTCACGGAAACTTTTCAGATGCCTTTAATCTCTTCCATAACATCATTAAGAATTAGAGGAAATCTGGGGTCTAAAACGGGCCTCATAAGAAAATGAGCTAACAATAAATTCTTGTGGGTTGGAATTCAAGAACCAATAGAATTTCAATAAAATGAGTCAACCATAATGGTTGACTTGACATATTTTTCATAAAAAACTACTTATTTTGTTTGTATTTTCAACATATCTCCCTGTTCTTTTACTCAAATTTCAAGCGAGATAGATTTTCGGATGTGGAATTATATTTTGGATCTAGCGAGTACCTACACTGCATACTTTCAACGAACCCCATTGCCCCAAAAACAATAAATACCTGAAAAATGTGATGTTGACCATCACATTTTTCAGGTATTTCTTGTTTTTGGGGTAACAGGGTCTGTCAAAAGTATGTAGTGTGTGTACTAGTTGGATGCAAAATTTAATTATGCAGCTGATGATTCCTCCCACTTGAAATTTTAGTAAAAGAAAACGGATATACGTTGAAAATATGAAAAAATAGTAGTTTTTTTCTTTCTTCCTCTGAAATTAATATATATTATTTTATTATTTTTACTATTATTTTATTATTTTCCTTAGGAGGCCTATTTTAGACCTCAAATTTTCTCTAATGATTGTGCACTAATCCAATATGTCAGCAAAGATGTTTCTTTCTAGATAAGTAGCAATGGAGTGTTATATAGCACCATGGGCTACTTACCCATAACATGCATATTAGTAGTATACTGTCATTGATGCAAACATTCTATCATGCATAACATACAACATAAATAGGAAATAAAATTCAAATACTTATTTTTTTGTTTGGTAGATTCTTTCTTTTTCTTTTTCTTCATCTCCTTCTAGATCTGTAGCTTCTTCTTTGACCAATGAGATTGCTTCAATTTGATGCTTGCTTGAAATCTTTTCTAGAATGTTGCTTTTGGTGGACCTGGGGTTTGATAGAGAAACCCTAATTTTTCAACTTATGTATCTTTCATATATGAAAGGATAGAAAGGTGTTCTTCCTCAAGGAGAGCTAAGCAGTATACTCATTTTCCCAAAACTATGATTAGAACTACAAAATATATGATGCCTTGGTTTTCTTCAATTTCTTCTACAGAATTATTTGGTCTTGTTTCTGTTGCATCTCTGAAATTCCTGATCCTCTTAGTCTAAAAATTCATACTGAGGTATCCTGGTCTATATTATTTCCAACCCAATAGGTTAGATCATAAGTGGTTTCACCAATTGGGACTTATTCGAATTTTTGCAAGGTGACTTATTTCAGAATTGTTCAGGATAGAGAACTTGTATGGACTTCCATGTGTCATTGTTTCACCTTTGGGTTTTGAAGCATTTGCCATAGAAACTACATTTGGTTCCCTATATTAAAAATCTTGCTAAATTTCATTTGTACCTTCCTATTCCAAGATATAGCAATTCTCCCTAGGTCACCCATTTAAGGTTGAATCTTAGGAGAGGCTAGAACCCTGAGTTGGAGGAATCATATATCCTATATTATAGCAAATACGAGGGTGAAACTTTTACACAATGTACAGTAAGATTTTATCATCATCTTTTCAAAGTTTTGACTCATACACCTTCTCTAATATTGAGATATAGCCAAAGTTCCAACATGACTAGTTTTAGTCTTCTAGGGTTTTCAAGCATGAAACCCTGATCTTCAATAGTTGTAGCTATAGAAATATTTTGGTTGCACAAAGACTTATTTCAGGGTAAATCTGATACCATGTTAATTTTTTAATGGTTATACAAGATCTGATAACATCTAGCATTATAACATGATAACCATATGCAAAAGGATCACTGGAAGATAGACAAGTACATCCACATGAAAGAACACAAATATTTATCCTTGGAAACCCTCATGGGGAAGAAAACCCAGCAAAAATTCCTCTGTATAAGATGTGTCAAAATTAAAATACAAGCCCCCATACAGGTGCTCCTCCTTCTAGTAGATATCTCTCTCTCTCTATCCTATGTGCTATACACAAGTGAGTGTATGTTCAAATGAGGAACAAAGCTCCTCTATTTATACTCTTTTTGTCACTTGAATTTTAACCTAACAAGTCAGCCCCACTTAAATGACCGGGCGGACTTCACTTAGGAAGAATCAATACAATATTATATTATATTCATTAGGGAACTATTGACCCAACCGACAATGGAGGATTTACCTCATGACTCTATGATGACCAAATACAATAGTAACATCTCGACGGAGGAATAATAACATCTCTCTTAGGGTACATTACTAAAATACATTTAGAATATCCTTTGAAGTTATAATATTCAATAAAACATACAAACAATCTCTCCTATCTTTTAATGCCACCAGGGAATGCTATGAATCTAAATCTCCTTTGATATGATCCATCATAAAAATGAACATAGTCTAAATATGGCACATCACAGGTCATCAAGAAAGTCATGGTTCACGCACCCATGCTCAAACAATAGATAATGAAACTATAAAGTAAATAAAAACAATTAATTTCATTTTAACTTCTGTCGTAAAATATATAAAATAATAATAAAATATTTTTTGGACATTATACACACCCTTATAAGGTTGAGATGATCATGTGATTTCAAACCCATCATCTTTTCCCCTGTAGGGAAGCAGCGTCATAGAGAAGACCCATAACAAGAAGGCGTCTTCGTGCCTAATATAAGTTTATTTTCCAAATTAAGATCTTATTTCTTCAAAATCCATGGTACATCACCTTTTTTAAATGAAAAAGAGTGGCCATCCTCTCCTCTATTTGATTGCATTGGCCAATGCTTCTTTAGTATTTGAAGAAATAAGATCTTTCCTAACTTTCAACTTCTCACTTTTTTTTGGATGATATGTGACACCATAAAGAACGTGAAATATTTTTAAATATATGCATGGGATCTAGTAAGTGGGAAATATTAAGATGCTCCAAATATGGGAGCCCATAAAATATGTCAAAGAATTCAAGATCATCAAACATAGGTTCCACATATGAATCAAACATATCTACAATTTCCTTATCCTTCTCTATGTAATATGCCCTAATCCAGTCAGTTGATGTCATTATCTTAGGCATTTGGGTTCTCTCTAGTTTACCATTGAAAGCATATGTTTCTCTTTTATAAGGGTGGTTTTTTGGGAGGAATACCCTTGAGAAATCATACACTGGATTTCCTAGGTATTTGGACCACCTAACTTTAATATAATGTACACAGCATTTACATCCATGATAAGCTTTTGTTATAAGACTTGTGTTGTTATGGTATACATAGGACATTATCCATGTTTAAGATAAATATAGTTGCAATGAATTAAATATGCCAAAAAATTATTGCTTTGAATATAAACTAATCAAACCATCATATTTACCTGAGAAAACTCATAATGTCGGATAATCATTTGTGGTGTATGCACATATGTCATACAATGTAAAAATCCTCTCTTATGTGATGGTTCTTAATACACCATTACCTATAATATTAGTATTTAAACAAGCATCAGAAAAACATAAGGACAAGAAACCATTAAAGATAGACACACAATGTTTACGTGGAAAACACAAAACTAGGAAAAACCACCATAATAAATATATTATCTCCCTTGACCTAAATTGACCAAGCTGAGCCAAGTGAGCTAGCCACCACTCACCTCTGGGCCACTTTACAATGGAGCCTCAATCCTTATAAATAATTCCTTACATGTAATACCATGGGCCACCAAATACCATGGAAAAATGCCATTAGCCAAAAAATACCATGGGCCCAAAAACATGTGATAGACCTAAACCACCTTTGACTCATTCTTGAGTCAAGGTTAAACTTAACAATCCCCCCTTTAAACTTAACTTGGAATAATCACCAACCCCCCTCAAAGTTTTTACCGAGGAATCTCACATACATCTCCCTATCACCTAGGTCTATATCCCGACTTTACTGGTGAGTTACCAGGGTTATGCATGCCTTACCAAGTTTAGAAACCATATGCCCATTTACATTCAATTTGGTCCATTAATTTTTTTTTCATGTGTCCTCATGGTGACTACACCATCATCATCTATTGCTTCATCCTCTCGATTTTCCATGCTTGTTTTCTTGCTTGTTTACTTGCTCATTTTCTTCCATGCTCTTTATGTACATGTATATAAACCTATCATTGACGTCCGTATAAATAAGAATACATCTACCGAATTACATGGGTCCTCAACTGTCGTAATCGACAATTCTATAGGAATTCTCTTCACATACATGCTTCATCAATCTTAGTTCCACACCAGAGATTAAACCATATCAAATTCCTCCTGCAATCGAAGACTCAACCTCTCTTATCTATATCAAATTAGGCTATGAGTACACTTTCCACCCCGATAAATACCTAGTGGTTAATTCCACACTTAATGTAACATCCCTTCTCTACGCATAAGAGGGATATCTTGTGATTCTAGCACCCGAGGAAATTACATTCTAACCAAGTGTTGACCACTTTTCTGCACTTCCGCAACCCAGTTTCTGCGCATCCCGCTGATCCAAAAACTACCTGAGATACCGACCCAATAGAGAAAGCTCCATTGGTAACACCTGCAAAGTAGGAGCAGTCTCACCCGAGATATCTCATAGATGGGTAACCGCTGGAACCATGTTTCCGCTATTGTTGAGGGAGTATAGTCCCTTGGCTCGCAGCCACGGAGCTCAACGAAGGAAGCAAGATGGCAGGATAGAGGAGTCAGTTCTACATGACCAAGCACAAACATATGTCATCGCACGTGGCCTGGCTTTCCTTTCCACCTTGCAGTTGGCGCAACTTGTATGACGCATCTGATTCACATCAATCGGCTCTACAACTTAAGTCAAGATTCATAACAGGAATCATACATAATGATATATATATACAGATTCAATTCAATAATGCCTTCTGTTCATTCACTACCAACTTCAAGAAACTAATAGAGACTCGAGCAACATTCAACATTATATGGAAAGCAAATAGTAATCAATCACATAGACATTCACCATATTAACCATTCATCCAAAAACAAGAGATAACATGGAAACCCATCTGGGAAAAACCACCAAGGTGCTCTTCATATGGCATGAGAAAGGATATAGAACCTTATAGTCTGTGGGATGCAGATTGATCTTGAAATTTGTCTTTAAGTTCAGAAATATGGTTCTCATGCTTGCTGTCTTATTTATCCTAATATACTAATACTACCTACAGATCCACACACAACTTGGATTGACTTCCCTAGCATTTGGACCACTCTAGCAGATCTCTCCCATTGCACTAACTCTGACTACCTCCTATAGATTCCCAATTACCCTCCTCTTAGATCTGTTATCTGCAACTATATACAAATCTCATCTATCAAAACTATTCTGTAATTACAACTAACAAAAAGCAACCCTATAACTATTAAATCTCTCCTATTTATATTATTTTACATGCCTGCACTGGGTTGACTGCTTAGAGGCAGTCTGTTAACTGTCACCATCAGTTTCCCCCTAGGCTACAACTGTGGTGATCATGACTTGACATGAGGCACTAATGGCCTTATTTACAATGTACTTCCTCTCATGTGGAATCCGTCGACTTAAGCCGACTTCTGCACCCACGACCTCCTTGTCACTTTTCGGCTGTTTATTGCTGGCATGCTTTCTACGCTTTCCTTTCCTATGTTGCGCACCTCTCTGATCTTCCTACGTGGGCCATTTATATCCTTCATGATCTTCCTTCGCTTCTATTGCGCACACGACGCATTTTCCTTGGTTGCACACATGAACTTCCTCCTTATGCCCCTTTCCTGGGCCAACAGGCCCCCAACACTCACCTATGGCTCATCCTAAGCCACGAAGCAAGGGACATCTGATGGTTTCCACCTGTGGTGCATATTTTCCAAAACTTTCTTCTTATATATATCTTTCCCTCTTTTTTTTCTTGCGCAGTTTCTTCTGTTTCCTGGCTTGCACATCTTGTTCCTTGTTGGTTTTTTTTTTTTTTAGACTTGGGCTTATACAAATTCCTCTTGAGCCTATTCTGATAAGTCTATGTCCATAGGTTTGTCCTGTGACTGGTCTGAGCCTTCTTGATGGCGCTCTGCATGCTTTGCTTCATCTTCTTGTGTGCCTTTATTCACATTTTGCTCTTCTTCTCTTGCTTCTTCTTCCCTCACTACTGCGGTTATATCTTTCTCTGCAAGTTATTCTGCATTGTTGACATTTTGCTGGAACTAGGCCAGAAGAGGAGTTAGTCGTTATATCTCTCGGCAAGCTTCATTTTCCTGCTGCTTGAGTTCCTGCACTCTGTTGCTGCTTGGGTGTTTTGCTAAGGTACTAGCCAGTGCATGAGTGAACTCGTGGATTCGCTGCTGAACCGACTGAATTAACTTTGTTATCCTTTCAGCTTCAGCCTATTGCTCAGTCATTTCCTTGTTGCACATGCTTTCCTGGTCACGCAGGGTTCTGGCCTTATCGAGGAGCTCCTTAAGCTCAATGCCCTTGGCAATTTTCTCCCTCATTGGCAGCTTCTTAATCTCAGCCTTCAGTGCTAATTATTGTAAGTCTACTTGTTGTGCTTGCTCGATAAGTTGTTCTGCAGTCTCATCATTGATGAGTTGTTCCCATGTTGCAACAACTGCTTCCATTGCTTGTGCACAGATACTCTTGGCTTTCCTAAACCGGGAAACAGCTTGAGTTTCCAATTGCTGCCTTTTCTGCAGCACTTCAGGGGGTGTGTCAGGCTACGGGTTGGTTTTTATCTCCTGGATCTACTTCTGGAGGTCTGCGACTAGTTTGGATAGATGTCTCAATTGATGCACTGGTTTGACCTCAGTCTTTTCCTCCTCATCTAAGAGTTGCGTCGCTACCTCCTTTATTGGTTGTTCCAACAAAGCCTTCCTCTGTGCTTGGGATGCCGGGTCTACCCGCTGGTGGTTGATAACGTGCTTCCGCTCTCTTTCTTTCCTGGTTGCCTTAGTTGCTTGAGATGTAGCTATATTTTCTCAGATTCTAATTTCTGTGGTAGCAACCTGTTGAATAGAGTATATCTATGGCAAGCTTAACTTTGAAAAAATTAAAATTAATGTGTCCAAGTTATGGATACTTGCCTCGCTTTCTTCGCCTTTTGTAGACAATGCCTATGCATGCATTTCTATTATTAGGGGAGGGAGCATTATTGGTGCCTTTAAGGTGTCTTCTTGGCTGACACCATAGGTTTCAGCTTGCATGGTGTCTCATACTTCAGTGACAGTTTGTGCGAGTTGGTTAACCTTTGTGGTGATGGTTGATGTCCAATTGGTTTTCCTGTTCATGAGCTTTCCCAAAGTTTTCTCGGTTACTTTGGAAATGGTGTTGCGCAAAAGGGTCAAGTCCTCGTTTGCTATGTACCTGACATGGGGTCAATTAACCTTCTGCTTCTTGCTACATGAAAAGTTCAATGTGTCTTTGTCTTCCTCCTCTTGCATGGGCTACTTACCTCTCTTTGTTCTTGCTTGCTCGGTGCTCAACTCCTCATTCGTAGCAGGGTCATCGAGGTCATCATTGGGTAGGTCTCACTCATCTTCTGCTTCGTCTTCTTGGGATCCATCCTGGTGCTCCTGCATACTAGTATGTGTGCCATATTGGTTTGGGTTCTCTTATGGATTCCCCTGTGGTACTTGTTGTCCTACAAGCACCTCCTCATGATGGGTGAGCCAGTCCTCAGGCCAACATTTTATTTCTCAGTTGATATCCACATCCCTAAGGATGAAGAATGTCGGAAGTGCTTGCTTCTTGGAGTCCCCATGTAGTTGCAGGCTGATGTTGTGTAGCACTGCATGGAATTGAATGAATGGATACTTCGCAACTGTTGTAGGATTTAGATGGTACTGCACACACAATTTGCCAGAGCCTTTCTCCCTGTAGGAAAAATGTAATTCTGGCATGAGTCTTGCACTTGTTGTCCTTATGGTCCTATAGGTTTTGGTAAGGCATACCAAAGAGCTCTACGGGGATATCCATAGGCTAATAGTCCAGAGGCAAAGCCCATACTGCAAATGAAATTAAAATTAGGAGCTAGGAGAAGTGAAACTTAGCTATGGGTTGTTCCTGTGCTTCTCATGCACTGTCCATGAGTTCGTTCAAGAGAATGTGGGGCCAGTTAATGTGCACACTTTTCTGCAAGTTCTACCATGGTGGTCGTGCACTCAGTCGACCTCATCTTGCACAGGACCTTGTTACACAAGATCTTTGTTGCCGCTTGGACAGCTCTATCCTCAATGGAGTTGATGAGAAAAACCTTTTTTTCCGCAGAGGAGCTGGTACTTAGCCTTCATATCGCTTTTGTCTATCTTTTCCCCCTCATTATGTAATTATGGGGCCGAGTCGATTCCATGCCATGGCATACCTCTAATGGTTGAGATCAGGTCCTCCGTCACCTCATATGATTTTTTCATCCAAAGGTAGCCACCATGGAAGCACACGAGCAGCTGCTTGACATACATTCCGACTGGCCCACAGTGGTCGAAATGGGGCATAAGGAGTAGGTTTAATATACCAGACTGCTCCAATCCACACGCATACTCCATTGTAGAGACAATGTTTGCATTCAGCGGTTGACCAACTTTTACGGCCATGAATTGATCTATGGAGATGTCTAGCTTCCGAGTGTCGTAGTATTCAAACTTTAATACCTGAAGCTTGGTCATGATAGAATCCTATGGTTTTGTGATGCCCTCTAGAATAATGGGTTCTTCTAACAGTTCTAGAATGTTCACCATTACTGCTACGACACCTATCCTTCTGGGTGATACATAGGGCAGCAGTAAGTTCTTCTCTTCTTCAGTGAGCTCTGCTTCAGGTGATGGTGGTGGAACCAGGTTGTCTCTATGGGCTTTAGGTATTTTTGCAACGGGGCCAGAGGAAATTGGGGGGTTGACATTCAAGGGGTGCACAACGACAAAAAATTGGGCTCCTGCTGGTTGCAGTAATGGTCAGGAGGCAGTTAGTAGCGTGAGTTGACTCCCTGCTTGTGATGGATGCGTCAAACTCTACAACAGTTTTTTCACAGTCCTCGGTCTCAGTACTACTTTCAGCTTTTCCTGCGTCTTCTTCATCTTCTTGGGCAGTCGAACTGGTTCAGAGATTTCCTCACTAGAGTGCTCACTATTGTTGAAATATTTGAATGAGTAAGGGCTTCAGCTCTGAAGGATGGCTCGGTCTGCTCAGTGGGCTCGACTCTTTGGTTTGTTGGCTCGTCAAGGTAATGTAAAGTTTATATGATAGAGGGTAAGGACTGTTTATAGGTGATGATTCTTTAAACTAATTGGATAGAGTGAAGAACCCTCTGGCAAAGCACATGGGCTCATCCTTTGCACGCTTAAGCTCCATTGTGCATTTGTCATGGTAGTTAAGGGCACTATTCTAGATGGGACCAAAAATCTCATCGCCCTTTTCCTCTAACTTGCCTCTTTAATGTTACTGAACGTTTAGTGGTGCTGTATCTTTTTCAAATTTCCCCTACCCTTACTAGTTGTTAGTGTTTGCTAGCTGTTTATCACTTTTGGTCGGTTACCTTTTCAAATTTTTTTTTTTGCGCATCATGGCCTTATGGGACCATGTCGTAGTTGTCGCGATAGTGTTTTAATCAACTTCCATTAATCATGCCCACCACAGGTGTTCCATCCAGCTTATGTAGTTTTACTGTACCTACTTCAGTAATGTGTGCAACTACATATGGACCTTACTAGTGCGTTTTTAGCTTACTCGGCTGCTTGAGAAACTTACTATCATACATCAGAACAAGTCCACCAACCCTTAACTACTTTTTTGTGATGTGGTGGTCATACCAGGCTTTCTGCCGTTGCTTTTCCACATTTTGATGGAATCCTACAATAAACTGTTCTTCTTCTATTTGAACCAGCTGCGCCAACCGTTCTTCTACAACTCCAGTATCTATCATCTCTATTATCGCAGCAATTCATAGGTTGGGGACAATGTATTCCATGGGCACAACTACTTCTTTTCCATAGACTAAATGAAAAGGGGTGTATCCAGTTAGTTGTTTGCATGTTGTTCTATAGGCCCATAATACTGCTAAGACTTTCTGATCCTAGTCATTTCTACACACATTGCATACTTTGGTCAATGCATTCTCAAGTACCTTGTTGAATGCCTCAACAGTTCCATTTGCTTGAGGATGGTATGGTGTTGTCTTCTTGTGTTGGATTTTAAATTCTGTAGTCAGTTCAACAATTAGCTTATTTACAAAATGCGTACCTTGGTCATTGATTAGGATCTTGGGACAACCAAATCTGGTGATGACATTCTCAAACAGGAAGTTGGCTGCAGTTGCAGCAGTACAATATTTTACAGGTGCTTCCTCTGCTCATCTTGTCAAGTAATCTGTAGTGGTGATGATATAGTGTGCACCAGTCCGTTTTCCCGATGGACTGATAGGGCCAACAAAATCCACTGCCCATTTATCAAAGGCTTGCAGTGTAATTTGTGGCGCAAGTGGCATTTCATCACATCGCGATGGTTTCCCCATTCTTTGACACTTATCACAATTGCGATAGTATTTCCTTGTATCTATATGTACCATTGGCCACCAGATTATGGCTTGCAAAATATTGCGCACTATTGTTTTCCCGACATAGTGTCCTCCTGACACACCCGCATGTGCTTCAGCCATTACCCATTATATTTCATGATCAAAGATGCATCTTCATAGTATTTCATCCGGTCATGACTTATAGAGTTGTCCCAAGATTAGCATGTAGTCGAAGGCTTTGACAACTAGATATTTCTTTTTCCATGTTGAATAGTCTTTAGGTGCATAGCATGTGTTTAGTAAGTGTATAATAGCATCGAATTATTTATCAACAACATCTATAGCAAATAGTTGCACATCTGGTAAATTGTCCTCTAGGATGGTGGGTTCCTCCCCACTTTTAATTCGCGATAAGTGGTCAGGCCCAACATTTAGTCGTCTTGGCTTCACAATGACTTCAAAGTCAAATTTTTGAAATAGGAGGAGCCATCGACAGATTTTTCCCCCCAACACTGGCTTATTGACCAGGTACTTTAGAGAAGAATGGTCAGTGAACATTTTGAAGTGTCCTCCCAATAGATAATGTCTGAATTTTTGCAGCACATAGACCATTGAAAGCCCTTCCCTTTCAGTTGTGGTATAATTTTTCTCTGTCGTTGATAGTTTCCTACTTACAAATGCGATCAAGTGGTCAATTGCACCATCTTCTAGTTGGGTTAGAACTATACCAAGCGCAATTGACGATGCATCAACATGTACATGGAATTCTTTTTTCCAATCTGGAAATATTAATATTGGGGTAGTATCCATTTTACCCTTTAGCTTATCCAGGATATCCTAGTAGTTTTTATTCCATTCAAATTTGGCATCTTTTTTTAGAAGTTTCTCCATTGGGGCACTTGTCTCTTCTTACCCTCTTATGAATTTATGATAATACCCATTATGTCCTAATGTGGACCTGATTTTCATGACCGATGTGGGCAGAGGCAAGTCGAGGATAATTGTTACCTTCGTGGGATCGACCATGATCCCATCGTGGCATACTACATGGCCCAACAGTACACCAAATGGTGCACAGAATATACATTTTCTCAAGTTTAGCGCAATTTGATACTGGTGACACCTTTCCAGCATCATGCACAAATTTTCAATATCGTCTCTTACTAGACTGAAGACCGTCCAGACATCAAAGTATACTTCAAGAAACTTATGAATGAAATCTTTAAAAGCATATACTACTATTATAGAAAAAATAGCAGGGGCGTTTTTAAGGCCAAAGGGCAATAACCGTGTATTGGTAGCATCCCCATTCTGTTAGAAAGGTTGTCTTGTGTCGATATTCTTGCACAATTCGGACCTGATGGTATCCCGAGAACCCATCTGTGAATGAGTACATTTATTTTCCACCAATGCTTTCCAAAACTTCATCCATGAATGGTGTAGGGAATGGATCATGCAAGCAGGAATAATTTAGTTTCCTTAGGTCAACACAGATTTTGACTTCACATGTCACCTTCTTGTCCTGAATGACTATGGGGCTTATCCATTCTGACTCTTCAACTAGTTCAATAATTCCTGCCTCCAACATGCAATCCATTTCTTCTTTTACTTTCTCCTTATAACATGGGTTTAATCTGTATGGTCATTGTTTCACTGGTCTTGCATCAGGTTTGAGTGGAATTTTCATTTCACCCAAATCCCCTACTATCCCCTTAATTTCCTTGAAGTTTTTTGGGAATGTTGATGTAATTGTAACTATAGAATGTGTTCACTTGTATTTCTTCTGTATTGTACCCTGATGTTTATTCCAGGAGGTGTTTGTAATGAAATTGAATCATGTCATGCCCCGATGTTTCGATCGGGAGTTTCTATAATGTAAACAAGTCATGTCAAGGAAATGTGGGTAACCATCCTATTGTTCAAGGGTTAAAGTCCCCGCAGATCCAAGGCCCTAGGGTTGTTAGACTCACCTAGTGAAGTCGGCCCTAGTGAGTCATTGTTAAGTCTGGAATTAGTATAAATAGAGAGTGAGTCTCTCTATTTATCACACACCCACTCACACTCAGTTGTAGCACATAGTTGAGGGAGAAGAAGTTGCTGGGGCTAGAAATAAAGAGGCTATTGCTGTCGGGAGATCACCTTACTGTTTTGGGTTTTACTTTTGGTGTTGATTCTATCTCTGAGGAAGTTGTGGGGTTTTCTCCATTTATGGTTCCTCGAGGAAAAACACTATGTTAATTGTCTCTTGTGTTTAATTGATGTGCTCGTTATTCTCTCAGTTAAAGATCATAATATAATGCTAGCTTAATGTTAAAAATATAACATGGTATTAGAGCTAACCTGAGAAGAAGACACTATGCAGCTGCAGGAACTGGGGATTCCTACTTTGTGGATCTCTCTCCACAAATTTTCAGCAAAAGAAGGATGGATTAACTCTCCTCCCTAGGGCGCATCTTTCTGTTGAAGCAAGATCCAATTCTAAGTTTTTTCAGTTTTGGACCCAACACTACTGCCAAAAATTAGGGCTTTCTATAAAAGTGGAATTTTTGAGTGATCGCAAGCCTGGATTGATCTCCTCCCCAAAACTGAAGTTTAGAGATCAAGATCAAAGCATTCATTTGGATAGAACTCCAGGAAAGTCAAACCCTAATCTACTCTTGAACTGGCACTGTAGAAATTCAGCTCCAAATCCAAATCCAACATCTTGACCTGGTAAGATCTAAATTTTTGTATTTCCATTTGAGGTTCTCAGTTAATATGTCTCATCATACCAAGCTTGATGAAAAGCTTGGTATCCTGATAACTTCTGATAACTTGAGGGAGCTGATAACTTCTGATCCTGGAAGTATAGGATTTCCCTGGTCCTGGAAGAAAATGAGTTGGACCCCTACATCCTTGAGGAGGTTCCAGTTCCAGAGGAAGATGAGGTTAAATCCTTACATAAGAAGAAGTTGTTTATGGCAAAGAGGATTATTTATGATTCAATCAAGGATCACTTCATACCATAGGTGTCCTCTCTCAAGACATCTAAAGCTATGTTTGATGCCCTAACCAAACTATTTGAAGGGAAGAACATAAACCGGAAAATGACTCTAAGGAACCAGTTGAAGAATGTAAAGATCCAGAATGAGGAGACCATCTAGTCATACTTCAAAAGGGTCTCCCAGATCAAAGAACAACTTGAAGCAGTAGATGAAGAAGTGGAGAATGCAAAAATTGTGATGGCGACTTTGAATGGTCTCCCTAGGTCATGTGATTCTTTCATCCAAGGAATCTGTGCTAGGAAGAATCTAATCAAGTTCAATAGACAGTGGGAAGAATTTTCACAAGAAGAAGCTCGAATAGAAACTCGAAAAGAAAAGATGGGAAGTGAAGATCAAGCTCTCATAGTACACTCCAAGAAAGGAAGAAGGGAAAATCATCATCACCAAGGTAAGCATTCTCATCAGAAAAATAATTTTGTAAGAAGGGATCCATCCAAACTCAAATGTTATACATGTGATGAAAGAGGACACTTTGCTAGAAGTTGTCCCATGAATAAGAATGGATCCAAGATGAAGAAGAACTCCAAAAGAATAAATCATGCTCACACTGCTGAGGATGATGATCCTCCCAGGAAGAAAGTAAAACAAGAAAGTGAAGAATCTTCAAGTGATGAAGAATATGTTCTGATCTCCGCTCTCACAGGAACTGTCACTCATGTAAGCAAATATTGGCTTATTGATAGTGGGGCTTCCAAACACATGACAAGTTTCAAGGAATCTTTTGAGAAACTATCTGAACATAATTCACCCCATAAGGTGAAACTTGGGGATGACTACCAATATCCCATAAAAGGTAGTAGTGAATCCTCCTACAAGCTAGACTCTAGAAAGTCTATGAAAATGAAGGATGTCTTTCTTGTACCAGGGCTAAAGAAGAATATTCTCTCCATATCACCACTGGATGCAAAAGGCATGAGGGTTGCATTTGTAGATGGCCAAGTCCTCGTGTGGCCAAGAGGAAAGACTATTGACGATGCAATAGTAATTAGAGAACAAGAAGAAGGATTATACAAATTGAAGGGCCATCCAAAACAAGCTTTGGTCCATGACACAGTAGAGCCAAATGAACTTTAGCATAGAAGGCTTGCACATGTGCACTACAGAGCACTACCACTTGCAAGCAAAGTTGTTGAAGTTCTTACGGAAATTCAAGAAAAACATGAAGGAGTCTGCAAAGGATGTGCAAAAGGAAAGAACACAAAGAAGATATTTCCAAGAAGTGAAAGCAAAGCAAAAGGAATCTTGGAAATCATTCACTTTGATGTATGCGGTCCAATGTCATCCAGTTCTTTAAGCGGATATGTATACTATGTTTCTTTTATTGATGATTATTCTAGGAAGACATGGATATACTTTATGAAGAACAAAGATGAATTTTTCAGCAAGTTCAAGGAATTCAAAGCCTTGATCGAGAACCACACAGAAAAAAAGATCAAGACCTTTCAATCAGATAATGGCAAATAATTCACATCAAATGAATTCAGAGAGTTATGCAAAGATTCAGGGATTAAGAGGGAGTTATCCACTCCATATAATCCACAACAGAATGGGGTTGCAGAAAGGAATAATAGAACTATCATGGAAGCTACAAGAGTAATGCTTCATGATCAAGATCTTCCCGTGCATCTAGGGGCAGAAGCTTCCAGAACAGTAGTGTATGTACAGAACCATACTCCACACAGAGTAAGTACTCAAGAATAAGACACCTGAAGAAGTTTTTTCCATCAAGAAACCAGAAATAAGCCATCGTAGAATATTTGGCTATCCAGTGTACATACACATTCCAAAAGAAAAGAGGACAAAGTTAGATCCTTCAGGAAAGAAGGGTATATTTGTGAGATACTCTGAAAACTCGAAGGCTTACAGAATATACTTCCTATGATTCAAGAAGATCAAAATCAGTAGGGATGTAACATTTGATGAAGACTCAGCTTACAACAAATCTAGGAAGAGACCTGCTGAAGATCCCGAAGAATCAGAAGCACCCAGAATTCATGACACAACCATGAACGAAGAAACTCAAGAAGAAGACCGAGAATTCGAAGAACCTCAAGAACCTGTAGATCCACCTTAGGAAAAGAATCCTCACAAGAGGAAACCTGCTTGGGTACTAGAAGCTATCGAAGGTGTGGAAAGATATGGGGCTCCAGAAGAGAATCACAGAGAAAAGAAGAGGACCAGGTCCTGCTTCGGGTATGTAGCTTTATTGTGTGACTTTATCAATAAAGAACCTTCCAACTATGAAGAAGCGGCAGAATGGAAAGAATGGAAGGATGCTATGATCGAAGAGTATCAATCGATCATGAAGAATGATTTTTTGGATGTTGTTCCAAGACTAGAAGGGAAGTCGATTGTAAATTTTAAATGGATTGTCACGTCCCCTTCCCTCAACCGGCGAAGAGAACGCGATGAACGCATCAACACAACCCGGGAAATGGCCCCAAAGCATAAAACAAATGAAAACAATGCTGGAATTAAGCATACACAGATGCAGTTATATTCAATCATACAGCAGAAGCAACACAACACATTTCCAGCATTCAACAAGATCATTATAGTTCATTTAACATCAATATAAATTGCAGAGATGAAGTATAGACAGCAGACTTATCTTTTGATGAAGAATTCACCCACAACCAGCTACGTCGCTGCAACGTTCCACCCAACCATAGGCCAACTTGTTCATCAGTCTCTCAGCAATGCTGCCACCCCCAAGATGGGCATGATTCCTCCGGAATGAGGGTCAATTGCAGGCTTATACATAGCCAAGGGGCACAAACAGCAAACCAACACAGCTGGGTTTCACAGGCTTTCAACAGACAAGCCAAGCCAGCACAGCCCGAAGGCTAACCATTGCACTCCGGCAACCAATTAGCTATCACAGCTCAAACAGGGAAAAAACGAATTACACAGCCCCAACAGCAGTACAGCAAACAAAATGCAATAAGGATGAATTTACAGTTTTCCCAACCAATGTGTGAACAAAACCCACGAATTAGCCTGTGAGTGAAGGATACGGCCACCCTATTCACAATTCGCCCAAGGAAATACTGCGTGGATAAATCCAGCAAAATACCAAGCGTGAAGATGGAAAATGGGAGGGAATCCCTCTGCGTGAGGATGCACAGCCGTAGAGGCCCAGCGTGAGGAGAAAACAACTCCGATTTTGCCCGTGGATGAACAAAACAACAGCAAGGACGCGAATTACAGTGCGTGGGTGCTTCAGCAACTCGTGGAGCCCCAGAAAATGTCTGCGTGAGACTAAAAACGCCCCCAAAACCTGTGCGTGAGGAGCCAACAGACCAAAATCATGGTGAGAGTGTAAAACTGACCAAGGAAGAGTGCGTGAGGGAGAAGAATGGGCAGACATGGGTGGAGTGGGAAATTGGGTAAGGCTGACAGCCTACCACAACCACCACCACTTCAGCAATAACTCCCCCAACCATAACTCCTCAACCACCAGCTGAGCATTAAAGAGGTTGACAAGGTTGGGTGAGACAAAAAGGTGGAAAATCAACAAGGTGACAAAACATGGGTTTTTCCCATAACCAAGGTTTGACATCCCCCACCCCTTATCCTTTGGAACCATGCCCTTTTCATTCAATGTTGCACTGCCGTAGCTAGTTGTGGTTTATTTTAATTGATGTGTGGGTTTACATGATGTCAAAATGTAAGGTGCCGGATAGCACGACAAACCATCGGCAAATATCCCCATTGCCGAACATACACAACCAAATCGATGGTGGGGCTTTTGCCTTGAGCTCCTCGCCACGATTAATTACAATATATACATCATGCAAACGGGGTTGAAACCGGGGACATTACATGGATCTACAAGATCAAGCATGCTGCAGATGGAAGCATAGAAAAATATAAAGCAAGATTTGTGGCTCGTGGCTTCTCATAGAAAGAAGGAATAGATTATGAAGAGACCTTTGCACCTATAGCCAGATACACTTCCATCAGATGAGTACTTTCTTTGGTTGCAGTGATGAAATGGAAGATACACCAAATGGATGTCAAGACTACTTTCTTGAATGGTGTAGTGGAAGAGGAAGTGTATGTAGAGCAGCCACTCGGTTTTGAGACACATGACAAGAAGTCTCATGTGTGTAGATTGAAGAAATCCCTGTACAATTTTAAACATGCACCCAGGACATGGTACGACATAATCGATGGCTTTCTATCTAGTTTGGGATTTACCAAAAGCAAAGCAGATTCCAACCTTTATGACAAGGTTGAAGATGGAAACCCAATGATGCCCCTACTATATGTAGATGATCTGTTTGTAATAGTTATGGATGGGTTGATTGCTGATACGAAGAGGAAGCTTGTTTCCGAGTTCGAAATGAAGGAATTGGGTATGATGCACTATTTTCTAGGCATGGGGTTGTGGCAGAATACGGATGGAATCTCCCTCGGATAAGGTAAGTATGCAGTAGAGATCCTGAAGAGGTTCAGGATGATGGACTGCAAGGCCATGACCACACCTATGGCATCGAACCTAAAGCTATTAAGTGATGCTTCATCAGAAGCGGTTGATACTACGATGTATCATCAGATGGTTGGGTCCTTGATGTACTTGATGAACATGAGACTAGATATTTGCTTTGCTGTGAACACCTTGAGCTAGTTTCTGATAGATCTAAGACATGTTCACTTGATTGCTGCAAAGCATATTCTGAGGTACCTGAGGGGTACAATTGATTATGGGCTCAAGTATGAGGTGAATTAGAATATTAACCTAGAGGGTTATGTTGATTCAGATTGGGCAGGTAGTGCCATCGATAGGAAGAGCACTTCAAGGTGTTGCTTCAGTATGGGATCAGGTGTGATCTCTTGGTTTAGCAGGAAGCAATCCTATGTGGCACTGAGTATAGTTGAAGCAGAGTATGTCACAGCTTGTTCAACTAGTTGCGAGGTAGTATGGCTGAGGAAGCTACTGTCTGATTTATTTGATCTCTAGTTGGATGTTACTTGTATACATTGTGACAACCAGAGTTGTGTGAAGTTGTCGGAGAACCCAATGTTCCATGACAAGTCGAAGCATATCGAGATCAAGTATCACTATATCAAGGATATGGTGCAGAGGGGAGTAGTGAAGCTCCAGTATGTTGTGACAGATGAACAGATAGCTGATGTGTTGGAAAATCCATTGGCTAGGGTGAAGTTTGAATACTTCAGGGAGAAGCTTGGTGTTCTCCAAATCGAGGTTCCCTCCAAAGGGAAGTGATGAGTTCGTGATCCATTCTGACATGGTGATAGGATTGGTTACTTCCATGGTCAGATGTAAGGGCTGAGCCATTCTGTCATGGTGAGAGGATTGGTTCCTTCCATGTCAGATGTGAGTGTTGATCCATTCTAATGTGACTGTAGGTTTGGTTCCTACATGATTAGATATAAGCACCGAATGCCATTCTTGGAATGGAGGAACCTGGTTAGTTACTAGGAAAACTCAGTTTGGGACTGAGGGCCATTCTGATGTGATTGTAGGATTGGTTCCTACATGATCAGATGTGAGTGCAGATCCTTTCTGACATTGGTTGTCAGATGTAAGTGCAGATCCCTTTCGGTATGGAGGATTAGTTCCTCGTATGGTAGAATATAAGTGCTGATCCTTTCTAACATTGGTTGTCAGATGTAAGTGCAGATCCTTTTAGCATGGAGGATTGGTTCCTCGCATGGTTGAATGTAAGTGGTAAGCCTTTCTGACATTGTTTGTCAGATGTGAGTGTTGGTTCTTTCTGATAGGGTTGTGGGATGTGTTCCCACATGGTCAGATGTGAGTGCTAGGCATGCCTTTCTAATATGATTATAGGATTGGTTCCTACATGATCAGATATAAGTGTTGGGTGGGCCATGCTGACTTAGGTTCAGATATAAGTGCTGGAAGAAGACCTACATGGAGGCTAGGCATACAACCAGCATGAAAAAGGGTTGGCTTTGTAGAACTTCCTGTGACGAGAAGAATTAAGAGATAGCACCTGTGATGATGATCTAGTAGAGATATTCCAGAACCAGAGATGATCCAGACTGAGAGTGTTCTAGATTCAGTGTGATGATCTAGATCGAGTGATGATCCAGATCCACATGAAGATGACTTGAAGATGAAGATGACTTGGAGATGAAGATGACTTTAAGATGAAGATGACTTGAAGATGACGAGGACTCGATGATGATCCAGATGATACAGAGAAGAAGACTTGTGCTGATAAATTGTGTCGAGAGAATACCTTCCTAGTTAAGAGGGAGTGTTGATGTAATTGTAACTTCGAAATGTATTCACTTGTATTTCTTATGTATTGTACCCCGATGTTTATTTCAAGAAGTGTTTGTAATGAAACTGATTCATGTCATGCCCTGATGTTCTGATCAGGATTTTCTATAATGTAAACAAGTCATGTCAAGTCAATGTGGGTAACCCTCCTATTGTTCAAGGGTTAAAGTCCCCACAGTTCCGTGGCCCTAGGGTTGTTAGACTCACCTAGTGAAGTCAGCCCTAGTGAGTCATTGTCAAGTCAAGAATTAGTATAAATAGAGAGTGAGTCTCTCTATTTATCACACATCCACTCACACTCAATTGTAGTGCATAGCTGAGGGAGAAGAAGTTGTTGGGGCTAGAAATAAAGAGGTTACTGCTATTGGGAGATCATCTTATTATTTTGGGTTTTACTTTTGGTGATGATTCTATCTCTGAGGAAGTTGTGGGGTTTTCTCCATTTATGGTTTCCCCAAGTAAAAGCACTATGTTTATTGTCTCTCGTGTTTGATTTTTGTGCTTGTTATTCTCTCAGTTAAATATCCTAATATAATGCTAGCTTAATGTTAAAAATATAACAAGGAATAGGTCCTGAAATTCATGTATTAGATCAGTAACTTTGGTTACTATTTGTTCATCCCAGTAGTCTCCAAGGTTAGCAAATTTTAGATTGTGATCTGACCCAATGTTGACCTTTTTAATATTTAGTGGCTTAACGAACTGCTCACCGGAAATGTTGCTTCCTTCTACCTCTCGCAATCCTTCCGATTCTAGAATATTGATGTTGGTCAGATCATTGTCTGGGTCTCCAGAGAGATTATAGCATGTCATCCAATGTTGGACGATCTCACATCATTGGTGGGAATTCCCAGCACAAGGTTGAGAATAGACAATCTCCAATGGGATCTTAGCAAATATTTTCCCCTTAATAGTTTTCAGTGCAATTTCAATTGTCGGTTGCTCATCCGCGAACTGGAATGTGTAAGCAAATTTCTGTGCAAATTTTTCTCATTCCCTTGTTTCTTGGTGCAGCTCCATAGATGCATACTAGCCTTGTGGTGTCGTCTCAAGAGTATGGATGAAATGGTGAACCCATTCCTGGTGAGGGTAGCTCAAGAATGTTGTGGAACATTGTTCTAAGTGTTTGACAGGGTCTGATAACTCTGTATATCTTTGATTTACAGTTGTAATTTCCTCCCTAAACCTTACTTCTAGCAGCCTTATGCACTGCGCCCATTCAGTTATGGTGTTCTTATGTGTTCCCCACCATTGTGCGGCCATAGATTTCAATGCAAACTCTAGTGCAGAAAGTCGTTGTGGCTCTATTACCAATTCTTCAAATTCAATCAAGAATGCTACCAAGTTAGGAAGTCCTTCATATGTGGGTAGTGGATGTGACTGATTTCCTACTTGTTTGACAAACTTATTTATCCTGGTGCATTTTCTCAAAGAGAATTCATGCAATTGGTTCTGCCACTTCTCTAGTGCCTCTCCTGAGTTTGATGTACATGAACTCTCACATTTCCAACTTAGGTTACCGTCTACAGTAGGATTAATATAGTCTTCCTGAAGGGCGGTTATATTGTAGATGGTGTCAAGGTGGTCACCATGCCCTTCATTGAACAATGGTTCAACATACCTCGGTCCTTCTAATAGGTCAAGGGGCACAATGACCCGAATCTCATCATCTTGAAACAACAGGATCCTTCTTTTGAAATTTATGATCTTTTGGTTTTCCATTTCCCAATCAATCCCAAGCAGTGAGGGATATGGGGTAGTATGGTCTACTATATTTATGACTTCGAAGTCAGCAAATGTGCATAATCCTTCGATATCCACTTGAACTTGACTCAGCCTACCAATAGGGATGACCTTTTCTTGATTTGAAAGCCTTAATTGAATGGGGGACCATTCTAAGGGTGGCTTGCCCATTATTTCCCATGTTTGGCGCCTTAAAATGTTGACATTGGATCCCATGTCGAGGATGATATAGTCCATATCATAATCACCAATTTGCGCGGTCATCCTGACTTCACATCCTATTTTGAGCTTGGTCTTGATACTGTTAACCTTCTTTGGTGAAGGGTCTCCCTCCAGAAGTGTTTCAATGAGTGCTTCCAGTTATGCAAGTGCTTCCTTATCCTTGATTAGCGCTAAACAACTTGACAAGAAAGGTTTAAGTTTACTAACCTTATCTGTGTTCTTGTCTGCAATCCGTTGTTCAAATATCTTCTGGAATCTCTCAGGAATATCTTTCACTTGGCCTGAGGTAGATGGCTGCTCTGCGTCGACAAACTCTGGGCACACATCCATGAATATGTGCTTCTGTTCTTGAATGTCAAGTGGTGATTTCTTCTGTGCGGCAGGTCACACCTGGGGTTGCACGTGTGTCACAGGTTCTATCTACATAGCTTCATCCGCACCTGTCATAGAACCTCCCCTTGTGACCACTACCACATTTGGTTCTCGTGGTTCAGCAACTATCATCTGTATTTTGATATTAGCGTTCAGGTTGGGAGCATTTAGCACAGGGTTTGGTGCAGGGTTTGGTACCGAGTTGGCTACTACAAGTTTCCAGGATTTCCATCGAGCGACCAACTGTAGGAATTGCTCCACATTGTGATCCTGCTTGCAATACGAGCAAGTCCTTCCAGGTTCTTGGTAGTCCCTAGCATAATGCCTCGGTTCTCCACAATTGTAACATACAACTAGCCCTCTCCCTCGGCCAAATCCTCCTCCTCCCCAACCCCTATAATTTCCACCCCCCCCCTTTGAGGTGGTTGTAATAGGTATTGTGGTTGTTGGTATAAGTTATACGAGGTCGTATTCTGAAATTGTGGTGCCATCTGAAACTACTGTAGAGACAGGAATTGAGGTGTAGCCTGAAACTGGTGAGTAGCCTAGAACTAGGGTAGGTCTATTCAATCTTTACTTGCTCCTCAGTCTTCATCAAATATGCATCTACCATTTTCTCCCTTATGAGTTGGTAGGCCCTACAATCCTTTTCATCATGACCTATAGATTTACAAAATTTACAATATAGACTTGTTGGTGTACATACCATCTTGTGCATGAATAGGCAATCTGCATCCCAGTGTCCTCTTGTTTGGCAGATATTGCACCAAGGTAACCCTTGGCTATTCAATGGGTTTGGCCCACTGGATGAGACATAGTTCATATATGTCGGGCATTCATCTTTGGTATGTCCGTTGGTCCAACATCATGTACACCAGAGGTCTTCATGTGCTTATTGTCCCCTTTTCATATCTTGGAGTTGAATAGTCATATTATCCAACTAAGACTGAATCTATATCATTCCTATGGCACCGTCCCCAATGGGCAAAGCCTCTAGCTTCATTGCTAACTCCAATGCCTCTGTCTGCATTGCGATATTTTGTTTCATGAGCAGTATTCTTATATGTGGTACTAGCGTAGAAATAAACCACTCTTTATGTTTCATATCTGACATCTGGAAACTGACCTTGGCCATCAGCATTTTGAACCACTGGTCGAAGTCCCATACCGTTTTTGCTGGAGCCTTCTTAATCTCCTTGATCTCGGTAATACATTGGGACTCCTATTTGGGATTTTGGAACTCCGAGATCATTGCTCATTGAATCTCCTCAAGAGTCTTCTAGGGGGTTCTCGAAGGTGCGGCACAAAATTTCATGAACCAATCCAAGGTGCGAGCCCTTAAGGTCGTGATCATATGTTCCTTCTTTCTATCGACATTATGTACTAAGCGTACCATCTAGACAGCTTCACAAAGGAACCAATGTTGTTTTGGGTCTTCTATTACATTCCCATTAAAGGTGGGTTGTCTAACAGCTATCCCCTCCATTAGGGTGGGGCTAGGATTGTTCACCGGATTCCCTAAGTTTACAGGATTTACTGGGATCGCTGATGGGCTTCCTTGCGCACTAGTCCCGACACTAGGGCTGATAGTGTTCACAAGTGGTTCAGGCAAGGAACTTCTAGGTCTCACTCTAGGGGATCTCTCTGGAATACTATAGTCACGTCCTGTTCTTGGAAATTCTGTAGACCCTCCTAATTCTGCTCTCTCAAAAACCAGGATATACTCCTCTTCATCAAGGAATCCTTTGTTGAGGTATGACTTATATCCATATTCACCCTCCTTGGGTAAGCTATAGGCCCTCCTACCTCATGGTACCTTTCTCCTCTTCCCTGACTAGAACCTCCTTCTGCTTCTCAAGAATCCAATGCCTAACTCATTCTCAGAACTTCCTAGGAACTTCTCTTCTTACTACCTTCCATATTACTCCTAGCTCTTACATAGCATATGTTAAAACCCCAAATTTTTTGAAAAATTAAAATTTTTTAAAATGCATATAATTTTCATAAATGCAGTCAACTAATTATTTAATTAGTTATATGTTACTGAATTCATTATATGAATTATCTAATTGGTTATGTTTATCTTATAGAACAGTTCTTTTCAATTTACTGACTTGTTTTCTCTTTGCGACCACAAGGTGGAACTGTCATGGAAATCTGGGCTTACTTAGCTTTCGAGCTAATGCAGAAAGTTTTCTTGTTCTTACAGACTACAGGTAAGAAGTTCGGGTGCTGCTTGTCATTAATTCTAAAGAAATTAGATATAAGTTCGTCGCACAAAATAACTCAGTAAAGAATATAAATGCTAACAATTTCCAAAGCTTATTTAGGTAAACTCATTAAACTGTCCTTCTTTCTAGCAGATGTAAATTTATGGCTCTTAATGATTACTGAACTATTCGATTTCTATCATAGTCATCAAGTGTAAAAATGCCTTAACTATTTATTTACAAGCAGAGTAAGAATGGCGGAGTTATAAAGTCAATGGTTTAATTTCAATTGTGCACAAATACATTTGCATCATGATGGATTTGGTTACTGTATGTGATAAGTACGTAATGTATATTGATAAGGGGTTATGTATTACTGATCCCATTTTCAAACTTTGAAGTTTAAATGGGTTTACATCTTTATTTCAAGCTGCTCTTTGAAAAAGATGTACTAGTGTTGATGCATAGAGTTTTATTTACATATAACCTATTCAGAGAATATGGTTTAGTTAGTGTTACTAAACATCAAAAGGTTATTTATTGTTAACATCTAATAGTTATTAAATGATTAACACCTGTGTTTACCCATTTAGGGTTTTACACAACCACTGCTCCAAAGCATAACTAAAGCTTATCTTTAGTAAGATAGATATCTTACTGTAAATAGGTTTTATATAATTCCTTTCATAGATATAGAAGGGGCATATCCTTAATGGATTATAATCACTGAAAGAAAGCAAAGAATAACATAATAGTTTTATGGCCTAACTATTTTATGTTGGTGGATCTTTTGTTAAAGAGATTGGTGACATAACCCTTGTCATGTTACAATTTATTGGTTAAAGAACATTTATTCTAAGCAATACATTCACCACATAGACGTTGATACTTTCTTTTGTATCTTTTTACCCAACCTTACTATTTAATAAAAATACAAACAAAGCCATTGAGGTTAATATTAACCAAAAGGATAATTACCATAGTTTTACTCTATAAACCCTCTATAACACCAATAGTAAACTTTTGTGTTAAGTTATAGATATTGGTTGAACTGTTACTTTATAAAGCATAAAGAAGGTGTAAGGTGTGAAAACAAGAGGGCCAAGAACAAACCATGTTCATGAGCAGTTTACAGTCTTAACTTTGTTTTAAAGTTCTATAAGATTTATAAACTGGCTCCTTTACTTACATTTATGAATTAGGGTAAGCTTTATAAACTGGCTCCTTTACTTACATTTATGAATTAGGGTAAGTATTGTTTACATAGTATAAAGGGAAGGGTTATAAAAAGGACCGTGACATGATGAACACAGGTTTAAACTTGTTTTAAGTTATATGAACACCATAAATTATAAAGCAAGGGTCGTAATACTTTCCCCGTGATTTTGATGATTGCTAAGGCAAGTTTTTAAAGTAATGATTTGTTGATTACCAATTATCTTGCATGCTAGGTTGACAAAGGGGACGATAATTATGTTGGAACCTTTGATTTTCCAATAATCGGAAACGATACTTCTTGGTTTTTCAAAGCTTGTCGGGACTATGTAACTGTACCCACTCCATGCAAAAATTTGGATGATGTACATGGCATCACTGTGACCAAGCATCGTATGGTTATAAGGCAACCTCGAACCCTAGCTGGGCATTCTCCCTGTCGCCTTTGGGCCCTCTGGCCACTCTGCTATCGTGCTTCTTGTCTACATTGTCCCTTGCCTTTGAGGTCAGTAGTCTCCTTGCTTGTTGTATCTCCTTGAAGCTCATCCTAAATGCGTGTTGTTTCTCCTCGAAGCTCATCCTGAATGCTTGATAGAGGAGTGTTGTCACAAAAACGGGTTGTTACTTGGGTTTTGGTTTGTGATACTTCCCTAGGGTTTACTTCGTCGTAGATCCATTCTGAATATTTCGACTACAAAGGGAATTTCTCCCTCCTTGGCCTGGTATTGAGAGTAGTGGCCTTGCATTTCATATTTGTTGGGCATAGGGTTTCACCGTAGAATAGTTCCTTTTTGTTTTGCTGGATATACAACAACGAATCAAGTGTAATTTCTTACTGCTCTAGCTGCTTTTATACTCAGTCGTTGTATGGTTGTTTATGGTGACAGCAAACTCTTTCTCCCTTGCTGCAGATGAAGGGTTTCCTTTTCCTCGCGCTGGTGGTTGTCCTTCTGGTTGTGGGTGGTCGTGCTTCCGTAAATTTCTAGGTAAGCATCCTTTAATTCGAAAATCATTATTATTGCAGTTTATTTTTAATACACAATTATATACTTTGTAAACAAGTTTAACATTCTCGTTCTCTTTGTTTGCAGGTATCAACTTGTCTCCCTCTGCGTGGTTCATGTGAGATTGCGGCTGCAGTTGCTGGTTAACGGTAAGCCTAGTTTAACCATGGAATTTCCTCCTTGTTTGGTCCCTTGGGGACAGTTGTGGGTAGATGCGTCATGGCCTGCAACCCTTGCGGTTTCGGTTTAACTTGTTACTTGGTTTGTTTTTTTTAGAGCATGATAAGACCCTTGCGTTAAGCGGGGTTCTCCGGCTCCGGCCGTGACTGTAAAAGTTGAATTTTATTATGGTTACTGTGTATAATGTATAATGAACAGAAGGCTATTATGCCATCCTCTTGTTTACTTGTAGAAGCCGAGGGCTTTGGAAAGTCTTCAGACTCTTTGTTTATCTTTACTGTATATTTTGATGTTAGTAGGGTTCGACCCTAACTCGAAATTATATAAAAGTATTTATAGTTATCTCTTTAAATGAATATCTTTTATTTACTATATAGTACCGAATTTTTATTTGTTTTTACTTGCATTACTATTTAAGCTCGGCATAATGAGCATATCTAAGTCTGTTACTTAGATTTCTGTAATTTAATATATCTAAATTACACTCTGTAAATTATTTAAATTATTAATTGCTAGGGTTTTCTGTACATTGTTTATTTATTGATTTACTTAATTATTAAAAGAATTATAATGTTGTTATATAGTTTATACCCTTCGGAAAAGAAGGTCTTCATGTTTTTAATGAAATTCTTATGTAACTGTCAGTTAATCTTTGAGTACATAATTTATACTATAATTCAGGTTTACAATAATGAGTTAAGAAAATTATTGTAATTACATAATAATACTATTCCTATAAAGTATATAATAGGAAGGTAGATTATTATTTATTATAATAAAGATGTTATATTACCTGTGAGTACTATTGCTCCTATTGTTATTTATACTTAGTTTATCTTGTAAGTGTATAGAGAGATAGTATTTTGTCTTTTGTTTATTTATAATCATAGAATAAGATAGTTTGTTGTTATTGTGTTCTTATATTTACAATACTAAATACTTTATAGAAGTACTCTCTGTATTCTATATTGTCTTGTTTATGTTACAAGTTAATATTTATAAAGTAAAAATAAAAGAACTAACTATGTCCTGCACTGTTAACATCTTAAAAAGTATAGGTTGGAAGTTGTATATTTTTGTTTATGCTTAGCTAGTTAGAACAGAAATGAATAAATAACTTACATTACTATTCATAATTAAATTCTGAAATCAACTAGATTATTTGTAGAAGTAAAATCAAGATTCTAGCTATTCTTCTTTCAATTTGATTATTATACATGCAATAGTTAATTAGCCTAAACTGGAAAGAAGTAAACTGTAAAGTTGTAAAGCATTTTTATTTAGCTTAACCCTACTCTAGTTTAACTATTATACTCTTTTCTTGAATTCAAATAAGCTATAATATTACTGAAGGTAAATACTGTATCAGGAACTGTTTTATCTACCCACACATACTACTCAGTAAATAATATAGCTTCTTACTCTGCTTCTAATAGACTGATAGTTTCAGTCCAATTTTAATACTACTTCTGATATAAAAGATGTTTCTTCTGATAACAAAATAAAAGGAAATATTCTATAATTCCACTAACATTTTATTCTACATTTTCATCATAATATCTTTATTTATAATTTCACCACCTGTGCTGGAGTATGGTCTAGATCACTCCAGATGAGGAAAAACACAGGTAGGGTTTTTATTTCTCATCGAACTGATTCTATTACTAAACAAACTAAGAACAACTTCATTGCTAAACCATCCAAATCTTTACATCCTAAGCTACCATGCATCATTCCATCATACACAATAATAACACAGAAATTAAATAATGACAGAACCTGTTCTTGGAGCTTGGACAACAACAGCAATGGGAGGTTGTTCCTCCCTACCAATTCCTGGAGAGCGCTCAAACAACGACTCCTCAGGACCCCTGAGCTTACTCTGGTCTCCCTGGCTGGAACTAGGTGTAGCAATAATAAAGTACCAATCTTCAGACTCAATACCAATCCTAAACTTATCAGTAAATTCTCTCAGCTAGCAAGCTGTATCAAACCAAGTTACTACAGATTATCTATCAAAACACCTTCCTTATAGTTTTCCATTTTCCCCAATGAGTTCCTTGAAGTGCATTCCTCCTGAATGATTCTTCTCCTGGAAAATATCTGAGCAGCCTCAGCTCTATTCATTGGGTACTTTTAAAAGATTGCCTAGGTCTTTTTCGGTTAGTTGTCATTTATTGAGCCACTTTCTCTGATCCCACTTTCTTGGGGGATCATGACCCCAAATATAGGGAAGTTTCCACCTACAACCTAGGAAGTGTTTGAGGATGCTGCCACTTGTCTTTTGCTCTCCACCTAGTTCCTTCCACCAGTTTGACCAGTAACACTCTTATTAACATCTCTCCCAAGCTGTTGTCTCCATTTTTTATTTATTAATAATAAAATATTCAGAATTACATTCCACTTCTTTTGACTCTGTTGAGTCATCAGTTCCTACTTAGCATTAAATTTAACATAATGTCTTAGGAAATCAAATTAAAACAATTAACATTATTTTACAAAATTGGGGTATGTGACAATATCCACTCCATAGACTGCGAGACTCATTCACTACGAAAGTCTCTCTATCCAATTCCTTACGCTCGCCCATCTTTTGGTAGCCTCTTCTTGCGCAAACATCATCGTTTTAGCATCCAACCAGTCTTCTATCTCCTCTTTCATTGGGTGCCACAACATATCCCTGATTTAAACAATAGGGTCCCGGCAACATAACCATTTGTTGGCCATTTTTCCCCACTCACGTGACCCAGGTTCTGCATAGCCCGCCGATCCAACAACTACCTGAGTTACCGACTCGATAGAGAAAGATCCATCGGCAACACCTACAAAGCAGGTGTAGTCTCACCCGAGATATCTCATAGATGGGTAATCGTCGGAACCATGTTACCATGATTGTCGAGGGAGTATAGTCCCTTGGCTTGCAGCCAAGGAGCTCAACGAAGGCAGTAGGATGGCTCGATAAAGGAGTCAGTTTTGTGCAACCAAGCACAAACATATGTCATCGTGTATGACCTGACTTTCCTTTCCACCTCACAGCTAGCAAAACTCATGCTCCGTAGTTGATTCAAATCAATTGGCTCTACAACTTAAGTTGGGATTCATAATAGGAATCATATAGAATGATATATATACATATTCAATTCAATAATGCCTTTCGTTCATTCATCTACCAATTGCAAGAAACTAACAAAGACTCAAGCAACATTCAACATTGTATGGAAAGCAAATAGTAATCAATCACATAGACATTCACCATATTAACCATTCATCCAAACACAAGAGATAACGTGGAAACCCGTCTAGGAAAAACCACCATGGTGCTCTTCATCTAGCATGAGAAAGGATATAGAACCTTGCAGTCTGCGGGATGCATACTGATCTTGAGATTTGTGTTTAAGTTCATACTTATGGTTCTCATGCTCGTTGTCTTATTTCTCCTAATCTACTGCTACTACCTACAAATATGCACACAGTGTGAATCAACTTCTCTAGCATCTGCACCACTCTAGCAGAGCTCTCCCATTGCACTGACTCCGACTGCCTCCTGCAGATTCCCGATTACCCTCCTCTTAGACTTGTTCTTTGCAATTGTATACAAATCTCATCTATCAACCACACCAGGTTGACTACTTACGAGAAGTCTGCTAACTATCACCATCAGCCGCCCCCCAGGCTACAGCTCTGGTGATCATGACTTGACACGATGCACTAACGGCCTTACTTACAACATGCTTCCACTCATGTGGCATCCGCTAACTTAAGCATACTTCCATACCCACGACCGCTGTATCGCTTTCTGATTGTTTATCATTTGTGCACTTTCTGCACTTGCCTTTCCTACGTCGCACACCTCTCTGATCTTCCTGTGTGGGCCCTTTACGTTGTTCATGGTCTTCCTTTGCTTCTAGTGCACGTGACACATTTTCCTTGGTTGCGTGTGCGAACTTCCTCCTTATGCCCCTTTCTTGGGCCAACACCAAGAACCCAAAAATATTGATAGGGTTTCAAGTACCACCAAACATGCACCCCATAATTAATTCAAAACCAAGTACAATATAATGAGCACAAATATATGCCAAATCATGGCTCTGATAATAGCTATTAGGATTTAAATGAGCATCACATAATAATAATATGTGAGAAAAACATAAGCACAATAAACCATTAAAGATAGACACATAATGTTTACGTGGAAAACCCAAAACTAAGAAAAACCACCATAATAAATCTATTATCTCCCTTGAACTAAACTGACCAAGCCAAGCCAAGTGAGTTATCCACCACTCACCTCCTGCCAATTTACAATGAAGCCTCCGCAATCCTTATAAATACTTTCTCACATATAATACTATGGAACAATACCATGGGACACCAAAAACCATGAACCACCAAATTGTTAAATGTACAACATCAGTAGTCATTGTCTAGACGTGTGTTGTATCAAGTCAGAAACTTGTGTTGTATCAAGTTAAGGAATTGTGTGGTATCAAGTCAGGCGATTGTGTTTTATGAAGTCCTATATATGTGCTCATGCATTGAGGTGGGATTCTTGTAATGTGATCTTGTGTTGTGTCAATATTAGAATCTTGCGTTGTATCAAGATTGGAATCTTGTGTTGTATCAAGAATGGTCTCGTGTTTTATCAAGACTGCAAACTTGTGTTGTATCAAACCAGATGATTCTCATAGAATGTACCCTATGAGATGGATATCCTTAACTAGATATGGTATTGTGTTGTATCAAGACTAGAGACTTGTGTTGTATCAAGTCATGAGGATATACTATGTGATGTATTGCTACTCATGGTCACTAGGTGCTATAAGTCTCATTTAGGGATTAGCTACCCCTAGAGTGAATTACTTTAGAATGTGACTATATGACATGGGGTAATACATATGATCATTAGTATGGAACAATTAATATGAGTATGATATGATAAGATGGTAAATTAATTAATACGCATATGGGCCATGCAGTATTTAATTAATTATAATGACATATAGAATAGAGAAAGAGAATGAATTCGAATTGCACTTGTATGCCTCAAGTTAACTCAAATTATGAAGGCCTCAGTTAATCCTAAGTTGTAAATAAAGAATGTGTCAGTTAAAGAAGGAAAATCTCCTTGATTCATGCAAAGTGTTTGTGCATGAGTGACACTTATTGTGAAGTACCAAATAATTTCAGTTAGTCTTCTAGATTTATGGTCATACATTCAATTGAATATTGGGCTCAATTTAGTCAGTTTACAATTGGTTTAATCAGTTCACATTCAGTTCAAGAATTTCACATTCAACTCAGTTCATTTCAGATTAGTTCACTTCACATTCAATTCAAATAACTCACATTCAGTTCATGTCAGTTAGCATCTACTTAAAGCTAAATAAAGAAGGAGGTTTCATATCTTGTGCATGCAAGAGAGTCTGAAGTGTCAGTTGGGAACTAGAGTTTACGAGGGAACTAATTTCTACGTGATAGGAATTCTATTGCATGCTAATCTCATTGAATGCACCATGTATGATCTCATTGTGTTTACTAAACCTCAAATTCGCCCTCTTCTGCATTATAGGTTGTTTTGTCATGTTATTAATATGCAAGGGATATGGAAAGCTCAAACACTATTTGCATTAAGTTTTTTTTGCATGGTTTCTTTGGATCTCTCTTCTCTACTTCTATGGTGACATCTCTCATCAGGTAATATGTTGATGTGTTGTAAATCATTCTCTGCAAATCTATCTATCATACTCAAATAATTGTTGGGTTTTTCATCCTCCATGTTGGATGGTTTTCCAAGGGTATATATTGTCACTTATTGTGATTGTTTTATGTGATTGATTTATTTTTAAAGATTCATATATGGATGATATAAAGCTGATTATGTGGTTGATTTAAAAGTTTCATAAATTCTGAAATTGTTTCATAAAAAATTTTAAGTTCAAGTAGCCTTGATTTTGCTCAAACATTAACACAGATACCATGGAAAAATGTCATTGGCCACCAAATACCATGGGCCCAAAAACATGTGCTATACCTAAAGCACCTTGGACTCATTCTCAAGTCAATTTTATCCCTTACATGTAACCCTTCCCATAATTTCTTAAACTCTTCAATCAATGGTCATAGGCAAACATCCATATTGTTCACTTGTCTTCTACCATGGACTATAAGAACAAACATCATAAGATGTTCATTCTTTGCAAATAACCAAGGGAGGATATTATTATTGATCACCACTACAAGTCAAACAATATAAGTGTTGTTTGGTTGAGATATGGTTTGACACCATCAATGTCTATGCTCAATCTGAGTTTGTGTACTTCATCCTTGAATTTATCAGGCCATGTATCCTCTATATGCTTCATGGCTATTTAATCTATTGGGATTCACAATACTCCTTCCCAACTTCGATGCGATGCATTCCATCCATGCAGCATAGCTAATTCCTTGCAACGGAAGAGCCTTTGAATCCTTGGGATTATAGGCACATGCCTCAATATCTTATCAGGAGGAAAATGTGCTATATCCTTATTATTAGATTATGTGTACATGTCATGCCCACATTTTGGACATATATCTTTATCTATATATTCACCTATATATAGAATACAATCATTGGGACACGCATGATATGATATGTACTCAACACCCAACATTTTCAACATTTAATTTTCCTCTGTGTCGCTTCCAAGTAAGACATTATCATTCAGAAGTACCTTATCTTTGAATAATCTATAGTTAGTGGGAAATACAAACGTACAATATCATTTAAAATTTATAAAATCAATCATTTTCAATGATTATTGTGTAAAAATATTCCCCAAAATATAATGTAGTTGATAGTCACTAACCTCAACATTGTTGAGACATTCACGTCAGGAATACCATACTTTACTTTCAAGTTGTATAATAACATTGTCATCCCCAACTGTGTAAAATTTGACTGACCAGGTTCAAAGAGAGGTGTGGAATTTGTTGTTTTAAGGATTTTGGAGGTTTCAGTGATACGAGCGTCATACCCTAGCTCATTGTCCTAGAATGTATGAAACAACATTGCATACATGGCACTTCATTTTCATAATAACTCGTCCATACTAATGTCTAATGCATTTCCTCCATTTCCAACATGTGAAGAATTTCTATCACTATAGGCATTCATAATTGATGAGGATGGATGTAGTGTAAATTGAATAGGTGGCTGATTCAACCATGCTTAGTATGCTTTCTCTCCATGTTTCCCTTTTTTTCAACCTTCTCTCGAGTTGACATTGTACTAGGGTGCAACGAAAGAAGGTAAGAGGGTTGCTCATCATCAGAATCCTGATTTAAAAGATATTGAACATTACATCGATGATGTTAGTAAGAAAAATGCAATTGGTTTGATCTATTATTACACAAAACAATTATTATAGAAGCACAAGAATCATTTCCAATACAAAATGATAAGATGCAAACAATTTATAAAGAAAACTTTTATATTGAGCGTACATTAACATCAATTCCACATTAAATATATAAATTTAAAATTGAGCAACACATTTTCAAATTCAATTTATAAATTAAAATAACAATTTATGAAACGTAATTTCAAACTAAGCAATACATTAACATGGATCCCATTGTAAATTGACAAATACAATTAATGAATATCTTTGTCTTACGCCGCAATGGAACATCTAAGGTTAATCCCAATGTGAGACATCTCTGACAAGCAATTGTTGGTCTAGGAAAGTTGTAGTTTATCAAAAACTCATCTCTAGGAAACAAACTATGTATTGCATGTACAACAACAAATCTTGATGCTTTCCTTTTCATAAAGAACTCCTGGTCATTTAAGTGTTCCTGAAATGAAAAAATTGCAGAGAATAAAGAGCACCTAGAATTATTTATGAACTCTACAATATTCCCATGAGTGCATGGATGACCATCTATATATAATAGGTTCTTCTTGTTAAAGTTTCCATAAACATAAGCATTCATGCACATACTATACATGGAAATGGTATGCTTGTATTTAACAATATTCAAGTAATTAGACTAACAATAGATAGGACCATAAAATTGCATAAATGCTACAGATTGCTTGGGAGGAACACGTACATGTGAAAGGATAAACAACCCAAGATTTGTAGCATCAATATTAGACTTCACAATAAAAAAACATTATAAAAAAAGAGAAATTTGGTCCCAACATTAGGAACAGATAGAGAATATGACAAAGTGCCATATAAAGCATGGTTGTAAGAAGTTTGATATTTACTTTATTAATTCATAGGAAGGGATAAATCATCACTACCCTCCAACGATTGGACAAACATCGGTGTGTACTTAGATAGTTTTTCTCTCAACTCATGCAAATTTTTGGATATTCTAGTAGAGATGGGTTGGGTGACATTCAAATCATACTTTGGATCACTAGAAATTTCAGTTGAATGAGCATAAGCATAGGGGTTCTTCAATTTAGGATGAGACATAGTTGTTTTGGCTTCCAACTTTTTCAAAAAGGAGCAAATGGAAGAGTTCATGTGTGTATTTTCTATATCACCTATTGGATTCTTTACTACAATAGGGGGAATTATACCATTAACATTGGGTAATATATCATTGGTGTAACGGGTGAGTTTGACATGTCAAGGGTTATCCTTCAACCCCTGACATTTTGAATAACCACAAACTATTGGGGTGTCAGAAAAGAGTTCTAATTCATGAGGAATTATCATCGATGAACCAGGATTGTGACTTGAAGATGACATGTTATAATTTTGGTGGTAAAGCAACTTCCCATTTTCATCTATGAACTGTTTGCAATATCTTGCTCCTAATAAGATCTTACGCCATTTTGGAACTAGTGGAATGTCTTGTGCATCCAAACTCGAACTTGAATCGGGATCTTGAAATAAAGAATAAATTGATATAATTTCATATCCATATAGATAAGTAACACAAATTCAAATAAATAGTCAAAATATAAATAAAACTTGAACTTACTAGGGATGGAAAGGGAGAACTCGTTGAACTTCGAACATGAAGGAAGATGGAACCGATAAATTGTCCATCTGATACTACAAATGTTTCTCCCTGCATTTGATCCAAATAAACAATCGATGTACGTATCTACAATCCTTTTTTTTTAAAGAACTATATTCCAGTCTAACTTCTGATATAGTTTACAAACCATTATGTATGAATAATTTGAGTTTAAGCAACATATATATACTATGAAATATTGTAATTTTTGTTGTTGAATAATAAAATAAAATTTGAGATGAATATATAGTTTTAGGTATAACCACAAAAACCCAGCATTAAAAATTTAAAGCAATGCGCCTAATCCAATATACATGTACGGGTGTGTTTAAACATCCTAAATGCACCAGTGTGCAACAACGATAAACACATCATGAAAATAAATCCACAATATATAATTTGGGATAAAATATCTTCTACATTTGGTAGAGGATATTTATACATGCATTATACACAATTATTCTAACCAGTGCATCTCATAAATACAACTGCATCGGTGCATTACAATATACATGCACTAGTGAAAGAGAATTTGTTCAACTAACAGGATGCCATTTTGTAATAACGATCAACGCACATGTGTGTAAAAACTATGAACATGCCATGAAATATCCCTCGAAAAATCTCCCACAGTAGAAAATGTCTACTACATTTGGTAGTTGATATTTATACATGCATTCTTACAGTTGTTTTCATTTTGGTGCATTTAATAAATACAAGTACTGCACTGGTGCGGGTCATAAGTATATGTGCACCGACTAACCATATATGTTAAGCTATGAAATTTCAATGCATATTATGGAGTGATGCACTGGTGCGTCATAGATATGAGTACACCGAACTGCCAAAACTTCAAAATTAAAAAGCACAAGCTATTTTTTCCCTAAACTTAAAAATAGCGGAAATTTTAAGTTCAAAAAAAATTCAAAAGTGTGTTTAAAAGCAAAAAACCTAAACATTAATTCATTACTTTTCCAAAAATGTAGAGGAGAGCTTTCAAACAGGGACTTACGCAAGAGGTTTTTAGAGAAACTGGATTATTCTAAAGATTGAAATTTGCCAAGTATGTTGAATGAGACAAAACCCTGTATAGTAAAAATTTCATGTACATAATATTGTTGATGTTATTATCTTGTTTAGAAATTAAGTAGATTTAGAAAACAAACTTCATACTTACCTTCAATGTTGCAACCCTTCTCTTCTCTGTGCTTCTTTTCATTTGTTATGGCTACAAAATTTTAGATTATGGTTTAAATCCCTCAATTGTTTCACAAAATTGTGATTTTACCTTTTAGAGTGTTTAGATTTGTTGAATTTATATATATAGAAATATTAAATCAATATGGGTTCATTATTTGGATCAAATCTATAACCCATCTACCCTAATTTTTTTCTTTTGAAAAAAAACGAATGCATCAAATTCTATGTGTTTTATTTTCCAAAACACATTAGTGTGCTTATTGTTATGGTTTCCAAAACGCACCAATGCGCATATTGTTATGGAGCATCGTTGGTGACATATGATACACAAAGGTTTTTCAGTTTTTGGTTGTCTTTTGTCAGTGTGTTTCTACGAAATAGCACCAATAATGGTGGAACTTCCCTTTTTATTTCCATAAAATGATAAATATTTATCTATTGTTTACACTGTAGTTGTGGTGGTATAACATATTGGTGCAGCTATGTTGTACAAACACACTGGTGCATTTATTTGCATACACACTCCAGTGTGTCTATGTATGTAAATGCTCCAGTGCGTTTGAATTTATAAAATACATCGTTTTCAAAGTTGTTTTATGTTTCGAGGGTCTATAATTTATTTGGATAATATATTGATAGCTTTTGTATTTAATGGCCCAATTTGTTTATTGATAAAAATGGTTGGTATGAGTTCAATGACCAAATATTTCATTCAGTGTGGTCGAAGCACATCCAGGATTACAAAGAAGGCAAGTGGTTATAATTAATTTATGTATTTAAATTAATTTAGTTGAATTATTTGTAAATTTCTCTAATATGTGAATTGCATAGCCAAAAAATGAGGAAGCTCAATAAGATTCTTACTAATCTAAGTCCAGAAGAGCGTAAAATGTTGATGGAAAGGTTGCAAAGGGATGAATGAGGTGAATAAAAAAGAAATCAATATTAATTATTTCTTTAAATTTGAGTTGTAATGTAGTTATGATTATTTTCTATCATGTTTCAAATAATCAAATACATATATGTTGAATTTTATGCAGGGACTAATAGCAACAAAAGTCAAATTCATCATAAGAAGAAAATCATGGAAGATGTAAATGATGATCAATTGGTCCTTAGATCATTTGGAGTGGTGCTGGAAGTTAATAAAAGGGGCAAAGAATTTTATAATACTATCAGGGATATAGTGGAAAGAACACACATCCATACTTTTCACTTACAATACATAAACCAACCAAATGATTCAAAAAATCAGATCATTTGTAAACTACAAGAGGCACTCCCAGAGTAATGTTCAATGAGACCTGCCAGACTTGCAATAACAAAAACCTATAACAGCAAAAATAATTATTAAAAATGTAATATTCATAAACATGCTTATGTAGAATTAATATATATGTATAACTACTACAAAGTGCCATCCCTTCAATAATTTAATTTTGCTACATTATTTATTTTTCATATCAACATAAAAAAAGTTTAATGCAGTCATTTTACATTTCTTGGAAGATTATGAAAATCCCAAAGAATGAATAAGATGATATGTGAAATGTGCTAGTAGGGGTGTCCAAAAAATCATACAAGGAGATGATCAAGGAAATAGACGTAATTGCATCGCAAGAGAAGCCATATCAACAACAATGTGCTTCAAATGTATGAAATCGTTGATTCTTAGGATTATGTAAATCTCATTAATCAATTCATAATTGAATATTCATTTTCAATTGTTTTGTTAATGCAGAAAAGAAAAGAAAATGGAACCCAATCAACACACAAGACATGATGGCAAGGAAGAAATGGGTCGATAGTGAAGCTTGTGAGTATTTGTGATTTCCTTATAAGAAATTAATATTTTGTAGTGGTTGTGATTTGTATATTTCATTTTTTTGTTTTCACTATCAATCCTTGTATGTCTTTAAACATGAGTTAACATACAAACAAGAACCATCAAATGAATTGATTGATATTGGGTTAAGAAAGGGTTGTGAGTATATGTTGGCGTATCAAAAATTAATTGTGGATTTTGTAAGTGTCTATATTTTTTTATTTCTCTCATTTTATAATTAAAAAATAATTTATATTAATCTATGATTAATGGTGACGGGGCATAAAACTGGCAGAAAACAAAGTATGGAGTGGAGCCAATAGAAGACCTATTGATGGATGGCATGGACATGGTTTTGAAAGTTCATGTGTATCATTCATGACTCACTTATTACTATGCATGTATGTCTCTTTTCAATTTATATTCATGGATACTATCTATCTTATTTCTTGTTATTCTCAGCAATGTTGATACACTCAGTACACTTTTTTTTATGTTTACAGATGGAAGCCACTAGAAGAGGAAAACTATCGATCCAATCAACAAAATATTCAGCAAAATAACCCAGGTGATGCAAGTGGCTCAAGTATCAATAGTAGTTCCAATGAAGAATGATGATCCATATTTAATTTTGATTTTAATGAAAGCTATTGTAACTTGTTGAATATTTTGAAATAATTGTTTGTGAAAAATAGACATTTTGTATAATAATGTATTGGACATACTATTTGAATTGAAAAACAACGGGTTACCAATAATTGTAACAATTACATGCTCATTGACATTTTTATTATTGTTATATCTATGTTGTCATATTTTAAATGACAAAGGCATCATTATTGAATTTTAATAAAATAAACTTTTTTATTCAATCGCATTCTTCAATGTTATTGTCAAATGTTACATGTGAAACGGTACATTGGTATTTAAATGCATGGATGATTAAATATTACAATTGATGTTTGCATCTATGATATTTCAATTTTAAATCAATAATGTAATATATATATATATATAGTACTGAGCTATGGCTGATGAAGACCTGGTATACAACTCTTTTGATCACCTGGAGGAAGGGGCTTTCTGGCATGAGACAGGTGGTTGTTTGTCAGATGAGGTGGAGGCTATACTACATGCTTGGGTGGAGAGCTTCTTTGCAATTTTACCCTCACTGATTGTTGGAGAGGAGGATTTTTCATCGTCCACATTGCTTCTGAACTCGTCGTCGTTTCATCTAACGGAGGTGGCCACAGTTATCCCAGACGTAGGTACTGGAGTTTTTTATTTTGGGAGACAGGGTTTGGTGGATTCAATAATGACGGATGGGGGGTTGATGGTTAGCAAATGGGTTGGCGACAAGGTTTTTTCAAAGCCGATGGAAGGTGGGGAAAGGAGGGGCATTGGAATCCATTTTGAGAATCTCGAGGGTTCTGAAAAGACGGTGGAGAACCTAGGTTTTTGTGGCTAGATCTCTTGGCTCACATGAGAAACGTGATTTCCCTAGCCCACTACTTAAGGGGTTTTTTACATCAGGGTCCAGCAGTGACATGGATGGAAGGGTTGGCAGCAAGAGTGTTCAACAAGCGCCACAATAATTGGATAAAGAAGAGTCCTGGTTATAATTATGCATTGGGTGAGGATATAGGCTGGGAATGGGTTGAGAAAATGGAAAATCTTACGTTGATGGGGGGGTTTCTAGGAAAATCCTTCTCTATATAGACGGTGGTAAATTAGGCTAAGGATTGTTGGATGGAGGCATTAGGAGCGGTCCCAGAAGTGGAAGGATTAACCAGTGGCTGGTATGCTTTCAATTTTCAAAATTAGGAGGACTTGTAGTGGGTACTCAACTAGAATTGGTCCTTGGATCACACTCCTGTGATGTTAAAATGTTGGCATCCTATTTTTGATGCAAGCAGGGAAAGGGTGGACATTACATCTCTCTAGGTGATACTTTCGGGCCTGTTGTTGCATTAATATACTGAAGAACACTCTATTAACATCAGGAACATACTGGGCACCTTTATGGAAGCAGCTTACTCTTTTAAGGAAAGGAAGTTAAAAAGAGTTGCAAGAATACTGGTTATTCTCAACATCAAGGAGGGATTAGCTACAGATTTGATGTTGAGCTGGGGTCTGCATCAAATCAAGTAGATCTTGGACTATGAGAATGTTCATTTATGATGCAAGAGGTGCCATTTTTATGGGTATCCTGCGACTGATTGTAGTTTGTCGGTCCGCACTTTAAATGGTCACAAAAAGAATTGCAGGTTTAAGAGGACCGGGATGGATGGGGGTGCACATGTCCGTCATCAGCATCGTCAACATTTGTGGAACCGATGTATGAGGAGGATGATGTTAGCAGACACGAGGAGGAGCCTATGGCGTCGCTTCCTGTGGTGGAGGTGGTTAGAAATGTGGGTGACCCATTCTTGACTAGGGATCCCCTTCCGGGTATTTCTTCTTTTACACTTACCCCATCTATAAATTTATTTACAAAAAAAATAAATGTGTCCGGGATAGATTGGGTTGAAGGTCTAAAAAGTACGACTCTGACTACTCAACCTATAGAGTTTCCTTCACCCAACTCTACTGCATTATTGGGGGATCCTACTCAGGTTTTGATCCCGGAACCGATTGAGGACGAGGTCCTTTCCCCTTATTCCCCACCTGATTCAATTGATTCGAGTTATTTTCTTCGGTCTTGCACCAAGGTGGCTTCGAGGGGTTTGGGAAAAACTACTATTGAGCCCCCGAGGGGCAGGGGAAGAAAATATTTCATTTATAAGGTGTAGGACAAAGCAAGAAATGATTTGTTGGATGGTAAAAAAAATCTATTGAGAGGGCGCTTAGAGTGATGCATGCCCAGAATAAGGGTCACAGATGAAACTTATGTCTCTAAATTGTCGGGATCTTGCTGGTCCCCAAAAAATATAAGCGCTCAGGAGGGTGGTTGATTTAGAACACCCTGATGTTCTTTTGCTTCAAGAAACTTTAAGGGTAGGAGATGTGGTTAAATGTAGGTTGTAAAGTTGGTTTTTTGGTTGGAATTTTGAGACTTCGGACATTAGAGGTCACTCTGGAGGACTGGCTATTGGATGGAATGTAATAAATCTTAAGGTTCTGAGCATCTGGGTATGGATTCAGTTTTAGGCATCACTTTTAAGGCTTTGGAACTTCTGCATAATTTTACTATTTTTAGTGTCTATGGCTTGTATCTGAATAGGATCTCCTTCTGGGATAATTTTTTGGGCGATTTGGTGATTATTGGTGGCGACTTGTATTTTTGTCTGGGGCAAGCTGAGGTTTGGGGGCATCATGTGCGTGCTAATTTGTTGACGGATTATTTCACTCAGAAACTGGTATAAAGGAACAAGCTGGATATCGAACCCATCAAGCTCAAACCTACCTGGAAAAACAACAAATGTGGTGAGGGGAGAGTGGCCAAAAGACTGGATCATTTCCTGGTGGCTGAAAAGGTGGTGGATAGACATCATTTTATCAAACAGTGGGTGGGGTGTGGAGGATAGTCTGATCATTCTCTTATTTTTATGGAATTTAAAAATAAACCTTTTAAGCCACCAAGTCCCTTAAAATTCAACAAGACTTGGTTGAAGGATGAGACTTTTCTCTCTTTTATATCCAACAAATGGATTCGTTATGATTCTGATGGTAGGAGTACTACAGCTTTCCAGTTTGCAGTGAATTTTTGGAATTTAAAGGATTCTATTAAGGTTTTGTCTGTGGATAAGAGAAGGAGGGAGGACAGTGAACTAAAACTTATTGAAAAGGAACTTTCTAAGATCCTTAAAATGGAAGGGGGGGGAATGATGAATCAGATGGACAAATACTTGTTGATCACACTGGAAGGGAGAAGGAATATTCTGCTATTGGGAAGAGAAGAGATGTGGAGATTGAAGAGTAGAGCTATTTGGTTGGGTTGTGGGGATGACAACAAAAAAAAAATTCATGCATATGCCAGGAGGAGAAAATCAGCTAACACTGTCTGGAGCTTATTGGATGAACATGGAACTACCCATGACAGTTTTGAAGGAATGGCCAGTACAAGGGTGGAATATTTTAAGAAGTTGTTTAAAGAACTTTCTTAGGAGTCTATAGCAGAAGTCATTCATATTACTCAAGTCTTCCCTTGTTTTGTGGAGGAGGATGACAATTTGTCCTTCATGGAGGAATTCACTAAAGGCGAATTAAGGAGGTGCTTCATATTTTTCAGAAGGATAAGAGTCCACAACTTGATGGATGGATGATTGAATTCTTATTGGAACTCTTTGAACTCATGGGAGGAGATTTATTGAAGGTTTTGGAGGACACTAGAATCTTTGGAAGGATTCTTACTAGTTTCAATTTGAATTTTAAAGATATGATAGCAAAAGTTGACAATCCTATCTCTATGAAAGATTTTAGACCCATCTCACTCTGCAATTCCATCTACAAAATGGTCTTCAAGGTAATTGTAAGAAGACTCAAGGAGATTTTGTTTGAACATATCACTGAAGAGTAATTTGGATTCCTGGAGGGGAGACAGATCCACGAATCCATTAGGGTTTCCCAGGAAGGACTTCACAGCATGGAAACAAAAAATATCAAGGGGGATATCCTTAAAACAGATCTCTCCAAGTCCTATGATAAGGTAAGCTGGTTTTATTTACGTATGTTGTTAACAAACCTTGGGTTTGGAATTACATTTATCAGGTGGATTATGAGTTGCATCACAATACTATCATTTTCGGTCTTGATCAATAGTGTTGCTTCCCCTTTTTCATGCTGAAATAGGGTCGTGGAAGGGATGCCCTCTGTCCCTACTTATATTTTTGTTGGTGGCTGAAGGATTGAGTAGGTCTCTTAGGGAGGCTAAAATACTTGGAACCTAGAAGGGTATTCAAATCTCACAGCAGCTGCATTTAACTCATCTTTTGTTTGTGGGTGACATCCTTATATTCTGTTTGGGCTTGGAGAAAGATTTAAATACTATATCTGATATTTTGGAGTTGTTCTCTAAATCCACTAGGATGGAAATAAAATCTGGGAAATCTACATTGGCTACCCACCTTTTGAGTGTTGAAGAGTTACAGGTAATCTCTAGGATTTTCCCTTATAGGTTGAAAAGATTGGAAGGTGGAATGAAATATCTAGGGTTTTATTTAAAACCTAATGATTACCAGAATCATGACTGGAATTGGTTGTTGGAAAAGATGGAGAAATGCCTTAAAATATGGATCCATAAATGGTTGTCTATGGCTGATAGAATGGTGTTGGTTAAAGCAGTCTTAGAAGAAATCCCAGTCTACAAGATGTCACTAGCTTGGATTTCAAAAGGCATTTTGGAAGCGGCTCGTAGAACCTATTTTTGTTTTCTATGGAGTGGTAAACAAGAGGTGCATGTGACTCCATGGGTTCGATGAGAGAGGATTGTTGTCTCGAAAGGACAAGGAGGATGAGGTCTCAAAAATATCTTCTTTTTTATGAAGTCATTGGCGGCCGAGGGGGTATGGAGACTCTTAAAGACTGAAATATTGTGGACACAGGTCATCATACAAAAGTATATTTCCCATGACTCTGCAAAATATTGGATTTGGAGTCCTGTGAAGTCACATGCTGATGGATCGGTTATTTGGAAGGTTGTGGTTAATTTTGTTGATGTGATTGAATCTAGCCTTTCTTGGTACGTGGTCAATGGGAGGAAAATAAGAGTTGGCGAGGACCCATGGTTCAAATACATTCAACAACATATGCTTCATGATAACATGGTGGAGGCATTGAGACATAAAAGTATTGTATACATTTCCCAATTAGCTACACCATTTTAGGAGAACCGGTGGGCTCAAAAATGGAAATCAACAATGGAATTGGAATTACCTGAGCTAGCGGAAAGAGATATGGAGGATTTTTTTGGTGTCTTGATCCAGGCACATATTAAGCTTAAGGACAGGAAGGATGTTTTCATTTGGGATGTGGATCTAGGTAGAAGATATACACTAAAGGCGGGGTATATAAAAATTAGTGTTGATGGCTTCCAAAGGGTTTTGATTTGGTGGTGGAAGAAATTGTGGAAAATCAAAATCCCACCTAAAACCATATTTTTTATGTGGTGTGTGCTAGAAAATAAGGCACCAACCTAAGACAATTTGCAGAAAAGGTGTTTTTAGGGGCTTGGTTGGTCTGCTCTTTGTAAGGCTGATGGTGAGATTTTAATTCACCTTTTTTTACACTATCCATTTATTAAAGAAGTGTGGAAGGAATTTTCTAAGGCCCTTATTCTCCTTTGAATTTGGTATGGTACTTCGGTATTACAGGCCTAGGAGAACTGGTGGAGGACGGAATCATAGGAATCGATGACAACTCTTCCTTTATTGGTGATATGGGGGGTATATCCAACTAGAAATAACTTAATTTTTGTTGAAAAAGAATGCACTCCAGCAATCACATCTATCTTAGCATGTGGTATTCTACCTGTTTTTCCTCAACATATCAGGGTCACTAGACAAAGGGAAGTGTTGGATCTTGAGATCGAAATATTGGTGCCGTGGGGGTTCTTTAATGGGGTGGCTCAAAATAATCTCTGTGGGGGAGGGGCTATACTTTTCCTTTCGGAATTTCACTCCTTTGAATTAATGGTCGGGATGGGGGAAGGCAGTAACAACCATGCCGAGATACTTGGCTTAAAATTGCTACTCATTTTTGCAGCAGAGAAAGGGTGTAGAACTCTAAATGTATGTGGATATTTGATGAACGTGATTAACTGGATCAAGGGGATTCAACTTTGCAAAAATATAAGACTTGCCAACATTTTATCTTCCATAAAAGCAGTTTTAGATACTTATGCCTCTTTTCATGTAGACATGTCTACGGGGAAAATAACAGGGAGGCAGACAAAGCCTCAAAGGAGGGGTTACAGTTGGCCTTGGGCTAGTGGAAGATTTGGGAAATGATAGAGGATACAGTCTATGAATATTACCAAAGACAATTTATAAAGGGATTTTCCTATCTATAACATGTTTTCATCACATCTTTATTTTATAACATGTTTTAATCACATCTTTATTTTCTACACATGTATATTTTTACTCTCGGTTTTGATGAATAATTGGGATAGACACCATCTTGTTTCATGGTTTTTATTTTGGTCTGACTCTCTTGGGACTGTCAGTGAACAATATTTAGGTTTTTGGATTTATTTGTTTCAGTCTGCAGTACTCTATTCAGTACAGGTTTGGATATTCATGGATTTATTTAGCCTTTGTTGCGAACATAATAGTAACATTTTAAGGCTGAAACTATATTTTATTTTTGTATGAGGATATATATAGAAGACTATCAGGGTATGTTTGTATTATCTATTTTGACC
>LPNX010167038.1:68935-80161 GCA_001517045.1 Pseudotsuga menziesii | reverse complement strand
ATATATATATATATATATATATATATATATTCCACTACAATGTCAGTAGTCGTTGCTCAAATAATCATATGCGGTGGTTTTGATAATTAATGTTGCTCTGGTGCCTATACCAAAACACTAATAAAACTCACAAATGCAATCACTAAAATTGATATATTTGGATGCAATGTCAGTAACTACTATTCGAAGAATCATATTGGTTCGTTTGGTAATCAATGAAGCACTGGTGTGTCTACCATAATCACGAGCACCAGTTCGTCTGCCCTATTTAGGTGCACCAATAGTCCCTACAAATTTATACGCATTGGTATGGTTATGTTAATTAAACACACAATTGAATTTTAAAATAAAGATCCTTACTTTCCATACAGTGTCATCGATGCATTTACATTTGTTTAAGCATCGGTTCATATAATTGGTTTATACGCATCGGTGCATATCATTAGTGTATAGGAACAGGTGTGTATCATTGGTTAATACACATTGATGTTCTCATATCAAATGAGCATGTGGAAAAATCCAAAAAATAAATTTTTAATGGTGTGCATGATGTGACTAATCGCATCGGTGTGTTTGTTGTGTTAAAAAGAACCAATGCTTATAATCGATACGCAAGCATTGGTACGTCGTTGAACTTTTGTTAATTCTGGTGCTCTTTATATTTGACTGCACTGATGTAGATACCATACAATGTATAACATCAATGCGTTTTATTATGAAATGCATCAGTGTGCTAATTTTTAAGCAAACGCATTAGTAAAAAAAATATAACCACTGATTTTTTCCTGTTATAACATTTGTCCATTACGACCTCCGTTAAAACATCCACTACCATTAGTGGAGGTTGTAGCAGAGGTTTTTTTTTATATTGTTAATCTTGTAACACTTAAAGCCTCCAACGTGAACCTGCAACAAGGGATTTTCATTGTACTGAGAGGGCATGAATGATTTACCATCTAGTGAGCACAATTGTGCAACTACATCATGGTGCCCGTTGTTTATCATTTTTGTTAGGTTTTTAAATCTTACCACTTTATAGGGTTTTCTTAGAAGACCTCTAAGTTCAATTTCCTTTCCTTCTAAGGAGATTCCCTCGAAAATTTCTTAAAAATTAAGATCCATTGTTCCTAATCATTGTAATCATTGGAACCCCAATACAACATTTGCACCACCCATTTGGACTACAATCATTGGACTATCCAATAAATAGCCCTCCATAGTAAGACTAATACTATGGCACTTCCCTAAAAAAATTATGGTACCCCCATTTACAATCATTACGTGAAACTCTAGTGTTAGATAAATAAAACGATTGAGAAGTTTGTCTAATTTTCAATGAATTAAATTATGGGTAATACCAAAATCAATCAACACCATTAAAGTTTTCTTTTTGATATATTATTCTAACTTAAGAGTTTGAGAAGTGACCATTTTTGCTAATGTATGACAAGATATGCATTGATGTATTTATAACTTTGGAATGTATTCACTTTTATTTTGTACCCCGATGTTCCTATCGAGAGATTCAATAATGTAAACAATTCATGTAAATTCATAGAGTGTAACCCTCCTTATTGATCAAGGGTTAAATTCCCCATAGTTGTGGGGCCCTAGGGTTATTAGACTCTCCTAGAGAAGTTGGCCCTAGTGAGTTATTGTCAAGTCAGGAATTAGTATAAATAGAGAGGGATCCTCTCTATTTAACATATATTCACTCACACTTAGTTGTAGCACATAACTGAGAGAGAAAGAAGAAGCTGGGACAAGAGAGAGAGAGACTACTACTGTCGAGAGATCATCTTTATATCTTTAGGTTTTACTTTTGGTGTTGATTCTATCTCTGAGGAAGTTGCAGGGTTTTCTTCTTTGTGGTTTCCCCAAGGAAAATATTTGTGTTCATTGTCTCTTGTGATTGATTGATGTGCTTGTTATTCTCTCAAATAAGATCCTAAGATCATATAGCTTAAATGTTAAAAATCTAACATGGTATTAGAGCTAACCTGAGAAGAAGACACTGTGTAGATGTTGAAGCTAAGGCTTTCTTCTTTTTAGATCTCTCTCCACAGATTTTCAGTAAGAGAAGGCGACATTGACTCTCCTCTCTAGGGTGCATCTTTCTATCGAACCAAAATCTGATTCTAAGCATTTTCAATTTTTGAACTGACACTACTACATGAAAATAGGGCTTTCCATAGAAGTGGAATTTTTGAGTGAGCCCAAGCCTAGATTGATCTCCTCCCCAAAATCAAATTTTATAGATCAAGATCAAATTTTTTCGTTGGGTAGAACTCTGGGAAAGATAAACCCTAATCTGCTCCAGAACCAGAAAACCAGCTCTGCAGAAATCTAGCTCTAGATCCAGTTCTGACATCTTAACCTGGTAATATATAGATCTTTTTCATTTCCATTTGAGGTTCTCTATTAATATGTCTCATCATACCAATATTGATGAATATCTTGAGGGAGTTGATAACTTTTGATCTTGGAAGTATAGGATCTCCCTAGTTCTGGAAGAAAATGAGTTGGACTCTTACATCAATGAAGAGGTTCCAGTTCCAGAGGGAGATGAGGCTAAGGACTTACACAAAAATAAATTGGTCATGGCTAAGAGGATTATTGCTGATTCAATCAAAGATCATCTCATACCTCAGGTGTCCTCTCTAAAGACACCTAAAGAGATGTTTGATGCCCTCACCAAGTAATTTGAAGGGAAGAACATAAACCGGAAGATGACTCTGAGAGAAACCAATTGAAGAATGTAAATATCTAGAATGCGGAGACCATCCAGTCTTACTTTACAAGGGTCTCTCAGATCAAGGAACATCTTGAAGCTGTATATGAAGAAGTAGAGAATGCATAAATTGTGATGACCACCTTGAATGGTCTCCCTAAGGCATGGGACTCTTTCATTCAAGGGATCTATGCCAGAAAGATGCTAGTCAATTTTAGCATACCGTGGGAGGAATTCTCACTAGAAGAAGCTTGAATATTAACTCAAGAAGAAACTATGGGAAGTGAAGATCAAGCTCTCATAGTACAATCCAAGAAAAGCAGAACAGACCATCACAGAGGTAAGCACTCTCACCAGAAGAAAAACACTAGAAAATCTAACAAATATTTGTCTAAGTTCATTTGCTATACATGTGATGAAAGAGGAAACCTTGCAAGATATTGTCCTAGAAACAAATATATATCTCACAAAAGGAAGGGAAACAAGAAAAGACATCATGATCATTCTACAGAAGATGATGATCCTTCCAAGAAGAGAATCAAACAAGAAAGTGATGATTCTTCAAGTGATGAAGTATATGTTTTGATTTCCTCTCTCACGGGAACCATCACACATGGAAGCAATGATTGGCTTATAGACAGTGGGGCTTCCAAACATATGACGCAATTCAAAGAATTATTTGTGAAACTATCAAAACATGAATCACCCCACAAGGTGAAACTTGGGGATGAATACCAGTATCCAATAAAAGGTAGTGGAGAATCCTCCTACAAGTTAGACTTTGGAAAGTCTATGAAAATAAAGGATGTCCTATTTTTACTAGGACTAAAGAAGAACCTTCTCTCCATCTCTGCATTAGATGAAAAAGGAATAAAAGTTGCATTTATAGCTGGACAAGTCCTCATGTGGCCAAAAGGAAAGACTATTGACGATGCAGTAGTAATTGGAGAACAAGAGGGAGGACTATACAGATTAAAGGGCCAACCAAAACAAGCTTTGGTTCATGACTCAATAGAACCAAATCAACTTTTGCATAGAAGGCTTGCACATGTGCACTATAGGGCACTACCACTTGCAAGCAAAGTTGTTGAAGGTCTTCCAGAAATGTAGGAAAAACATGAAGGTGTATGAAAGGAATATGCAAAAGGAAAGAACACAAAGAAGACATTTCCAAGTAGTGAAAGCAAGGCTAAAGGAATCTTGGAAATCATTCACTCCAATGTATACGGTCCAATGCCATCTAGTTCATTAAGCGGGTATGTATACTATGTTTCTTTCATTGATGATTTTTCTAGGAAGACATGGATATACTTCATGAAGAACAAAGATGAAGTATTCAATAAGTTCAAGGAATTCAAAGCCTTGATCAAAAAATACACAGAGAAGAAGATCAAGATTTTTCGATCAAACAATGCCAGAGAATTCACATCAAATGAATTCAAGGAATTATGCAAATATTTAGGGATTAAGAGGGAGTTAACCATTCCATATAATCCACAAAAGAATGGGGTTACATAAAGGAAGAATAGAATGATAATGGAAGCTGCAAGGGAAATGCTTCATGATCAAGATCTTCCCATACATCTATGGGCAGAAAATGCTAGAACAACTATGTATGTACAAAACTGTACTCCACATAGAGTACTCGAGAACAAGACACCTAAAGAAGTGTTTTTCGGCAAGAAACCAGAATTTAGTCATCTTAGAATATTTGTCTTTCCAGTGTACATACGCATTCTAAAAGAAAAGAGGACAAAATTAAATCCTTCGGGGAAGAAGAGTATATTTGTGGGATATAGTGAAATCTCGAAGGCTTACAGAATATACTTCCCAGGATTCAAGAAGATCGACATCGGCAGGGTCATAACATTTGATTAAGACTCGGCCTACAACAAATCCAGAAAGAGACCTGCTGAAGAACCTGAAGAAATAGAAGTACCCAGAATTCAAGACACAACCATGAATGATGCAACTCAAGAAGAAGATAGAGAAATAGAAGAACCTCAAGAACCTGTAGATCCACCTCAAGAGAAGAATCCTCACAAGAGGAAACCTGCATGGGTACAAGAAGCTATCCAAGGTGTAGAAATATATGGAGCTCCAGAAGAGATACACAGAAAGAGGAAAAGAACCAGGTCCTACTCCGGTTATGTAGCCCTATTATGTGACATCATTGATAAAGAACCTTCCAACTATGAAGAAGCAGCAGGAAAGAAAGAATGGAAGCATGCTATGATCGAGGAGTATCAGTCGATAATGAAGAATGATGTTTGCGATGTTGTCCCAAGACCAGAGGGGAAGTCTATTGTAACTTCCAAATGGATCTATAAGATCAAGCATGCTGCAGATGGTAGCATAGAGAAATATAAAGCAAGATTTGTGGCTCATGGCTTCTCCCAGAAAGAAGGAATAGATTATGAAGAAAATTTTGCACCTATAGCCAGATATACTTCCATCAGATCAGTACTTGCTTTAGCTACAGTAATGAAATGGAAAGTACACCAAATGGATGTCAAGACAACTTTCTTGAATGGTGTAGTTGAAGAGGAAGTATATGTGGATCATCCACTTGGTTTTGAGACACATAATAGGGAGACTCATGTGTGTAAGTTAAAGAAAGATATGTATGGTTTGAAATAGGCACCCAAGACATCGTACGACAGAATTGATAGCTTCCTATCCAGTTTGGGCTTTACCAAGAGTAAAGTGGATTCCAACTTTTATGACAAGGTTGAAGAAGGGAACCCAGTGATACTACTACTATATGTAAATGATTTGTTTGTAATAGGTGAGGATGGATTTATTGCTGATACAAAGAGGAAGCTTGCTACCGAGTTCGAAATGAAGGACTTGGGTATGATGCATTACTTTCTAGACATGGAGGTGTGGCAGAATGTAGATGGAATCTCCCTGGGACAAGGGAAGTATGCAGTAGAGATCCTGAAGAGGTTCGGGATGATGGACTGCAAAGCCATGACCACACCTATGGCATCGAATATGAAGCTATTGAGTGATGCTTCATCAGAATCAGTTGATGCTACAATGTATCGTTAGATGATTGGGTCCTTAATGTACCTGATGAATACGAGACCAGATATTTGCTTTGTTGTGAACACATTGAGCAAGTTCTTGACAGATTCGAGACATGTTCACTTGATTGTTGCAAAGCATATTCTAAGGTATCTGAAGGCTACAGTTGATTATGGGCTCAAGTATGAGGCAAATCAGAAGATTAACCTGGAAGGTTATGTGGATTCGGATTGGGTAGGTAGTTCCATTGATAAAAAGAGCACTTCAAGGTGCTGCTTCAGTATGGGATTAGGTGTGATCTCCTGGTTTAGCAAGAAGCAATCCTGTGTGGCACTGAGTACAGCCAAAGCAGAGTATGTTGCAGCTTGTTTGACTAGTTGTGAGGTAGTGTGTCTGAGAAAGCTACTTCCTGACTTATTTGATCTCTAGCTGGATGCTACTTGTATATATTGCGATAATGAGATTTGTGTGAAGTTGTTAGAGAACCCATTGTTCCATGACAAGTCGAAGCATATTGAGATCAAATAGCACTATATTAGGGAAATGGTGCAGAGAGGAGTAGTGAAGCTCCAATATGTTGTGACAGACGAGCAGATAGCTGATGTGTTGACCAAACCATTAGCTAGAGTGAAGTTTGAGTACTTTAGGGAGAAGCTTGGTGTTCTCCAGATCAAGGTTCCCTCCAAAGGGAATTAATGAGTCCATTAACCTTTCTGACATGGTGGAAGGCTGAGCTTCACATGATCAGATATAAGTGCAGAGACATTCTGATGTGATAGTGGGATGTGTTCCCACATGACCAGTGCAGAGACACGGTGATGTGATTGTGGGATGTGTTCCCACATGATCAATGCAGAGACATTCTGATGTGATTGTGGGATATGTTCCCACATGATCAGTGCAGAACCATTCTGATGTTATTGCGGGATGTGTTCCCACATGATTAGATATAAGTGCAGAGCCATTCTGATGTGATTGCAGGATGTGTTCCCACATGATCAGATATAACTACAGAGCCCTTCTGATGTGATTGTAGGATGTGTTTCCACATGATCAGATGTAAGTGCAGAGCCTTTCTGACAAGATGAGGTTGGATGTAAGTGTAGAGCCTTTCTGACAAGATGAGGTCGGATGTAAGTGAAAAGCCTTTCTAACAAGATGAGGTCAAATGTGAGTGTTGGGCCTTTCTGATATGGGTTTTGGATGTGTTCCTCCCATGGTCAGATGTGAGTGTTGGGCGTGCTTTTCTGACATGGAGATGGATGTGTTCCTCCCATGGTCAGACGTAAGTGTTTAGCGGGCCTTTTTGACATGGTTCATTCCATGGTCAGATATAAGTGTTGAAGACGATGAAGACCTACATGGAGGCTAGGCCTACAACCAACATGAAAAATGGATGGCTCTGTAGAACTTCCTGTGACCAATAGAATTGAGAGATAGCACCAGTGATGATGAACCAGTGATGATCCAGATCAAGTAATGATCCAGACTCGATGATGATCTAGTGATGATCCAGATCCAGCAATGATCCAGACTTGATGATGATCCAGTAATGATCCAGATCAAGTGATGATCCAGACTTGATGATGATCTGAATCCAGTGATGATCCAGTGATGATCCATATCGAGTGATGATCCAGACTTGATGAAGATGACTTGAAGATGAAGATGACTTGATGATGATCCAGATGATCCAGACTTGATCTAGTGAAGAATACTTGTGCTGATAAATTGTGTCGAGAGAATACCTTCCTAGTTAAGAGGGATTGTTGATGTATTTGTAACTTCAGAATGTATTCACTTGTATATTGCACCCCGATGTTTCTATCGGGAAGTATTTGTAATGTAATTAAGTCATGTCATGACCCGATGTTCCTATTGGTAGATTCAATAATGTAAACAAGTCATGTAAATTCATAGAGTGTAACCCTCCTTATTGATCAAGGGTTAAAGTCCCCGCAGTTGTGGGGCCCTAGGGTTATTATAATCTCCTAGAGAAGTTGGCCCTAGTGAGTTATTGTTAAGTCAGGAATTAGTATAAATAGAGAGGTAGCCTCTCTATTTAACATACATTCACTCACACTCAGTTGTAATGCATAACTGAGAGAGAAAGAAGAAGCTAGGACAAGAGAGAGAGAGAGAGAGAGTACTGCTATTGGGAGATCATCTTTATATCTTTGGGTTTTACTTTTGGTGTTGATTCTATATCTAAGGAAGTTGCGGGTTTTTCTCCTTTATGGTTTCCCTGAGGAAAATCTCTATGTTCATTGTCTCTTGTGATTGATTGGTGTGCTTGTTATTCTCTCAGATAAGATCCTAAGATCATATAGCTTAAATGTTAAAAATCTAACAATATGGTGGGAGTAGTGTTTTATAGTTCTACATATTTAGAGTGTTCCAATTCTAGATATTCTTCCTCTTCACACTCTTCGTAGAATAATTTCTTGTCACTACACTTATTCCCTTACTATACTTGTCATAATTGAAACATAGTCTCTTTTATCTTCTTTCCTCCACTTGTCGAGGTGTCAACCTTGTATATTGAGTGAGGTTGTGGGGGGGGGCGGGGGGGGGGCATTTCCCTCTTTGTAGGTGTTAGTAGAAACCCTTCTAGTAGGCACATTTTGTGACTTTCAGCTTTCCTTTCCAAATTAAAAGGATTCTCCAATGATTTAGGTTCAAAGAGACATACCTCATGTTGAATGCTCTCCTTTAAAGTTCCCATAATTAGATCCAATGAAATATTCCCTAAATTGTTCTTCACTTTAAGGCTCAACTTTTGAAACTACTTAATGTGCTCTATAACTGGACCTCTTTACTTGATATTTATCAATTAACTAAATAAAGTGTTTCTCTTCATATCTTCAATGTGTTATGATCAATTTTTTCGTAAATATAGACAAAGAGACAATAATGTCCTTTATATGGTCACAAATCCATGAGTACCATAGAAATTAATTAGGTTAGGTATGTTTTAAATATAGGGATGGCATAGTTACCAAATTAGGCAGGCTTCGACCAAATTGATGTCACATATATGACTTTGACATAACCAAGTACATTGCTTTTTAATTTTTTATTTAATTGGCACCTATGCCATATAGTTATGGACATTGGAGTAATGGTGGATGACATTTGGACAACCAAATACATGCATGAACTGCAAAGCAAAGCATTGAGGGTAATTGGTTGAGCATGCTAAGATCTGATGACCAAGAGAAATTGCAGAGCCTTTTTGGTCGATGACTATGCATGCAACTTTCCCTATGAAACTTTCCTTTTACAATTTTCATGGGTCATTGATTTGTGAGGCATGAATAAAATGACTAAAAAAACATTACATATCCAAGAGGTCAATGTCTTAGTTCTATAACCCAATCAATGCCATAAATTGTGATTGTTGGATGAGCAAGCCATATTCAACAGTAAAGGAAGGAGACAAAGCTCCTATGTCAATCCCTTTTGGGTGGCAATAAAGCATGAATATTGTGACTAAGTGGTGAATGCTTCATTAACAATTGTCCCATCTTTTAATTTTGTTTGATCTATTCTAATATTATTTGATATGAATATCGTTATCTTGACTTTTCTATGAGAAGATTAAATACCTTTAATTTCAATTTTAAAAGTGATTTTACTTTTCATCTTAAACATGCATTTAAAGGGTGAGCAAGTTTGTGGTGGATTTTATTTAGCACATAGACATATGAAAAAGATTGAAAAATGAATTATACTCCATTCCTAAAAAAACACAATTGAGTATCTCATTAGTATTTCAAATAAAAAATGAGATTTCTTTATAGCATTAATTTGAATTTATGATTTTTGTTAGTATAAAATAACAGGTTTAATATATAATTATTTTAAATAAATATTTAAGTTTTTAATTTTATTATTAAGAAAGTGTTTAAATACATTTTTTTCAAAAATGATACCTAAGTAAACTTTTAGGTATGACTTAGTAACATAAATGTGTCATATTCAAATATAAATATAAAATTAACAACTTTTTATTATTATTCAAACTATATGCAATTGACATGTTGTATATTCATTGATCTTAAACATATATATCAATTTATAATAGAGTAAGCCAAATGCTAGACGATTTGCACCTAGATTTTGGCATTATTTCTTGCATGTTGAAATGGTAGTTTTGGGCTGGAATTGCATAATCAAAGCGCCCCTAGGGGTAATTGAGGTCGGTGAATCCACTCCTACCGTCAAAATTGCAATTCCAGCAACCGAAATTGAAATTTCAGCAATTTCACCATTATCAATTTCTAACAAAAAAAATTATAATATAATCATCTAAAGTTTAACTCACTCCATTTATAACTTTTATAAACTTAAAAATCACTTACACATTCACTATTTAATTTTCTTTTAAATTAATTAAATTATAATTTCAAATGAATAAAAAACACACACAAAACCATCCTACTTTTCTCCAATTAATTAAGTTTAACTTCTCCCACAAACCTAACATTAAGATTACTCAGCCATAAAACTTATTATAAACCTTACTTTACCATTTAGTTATCATATACTTTTGTTGATGGTTGCTCTAATAATAATAAAAAGGTACAACAACTTTTATTCTTGACTTTTAATTTTAAATATGAACTTTTAGGTACAACTTGTATGCTTGGCTTTTCATTTCAAATATGAATTTTTAATAAACCTTACGCAATAATTGAATCTATGAATTACTAGACAACAATAAGAGATTCTTCACACGATGAAGTAAATAGTAGCAAGTGGGTTAGGTTGGATTACTTTTAAAGGGCTTGTCTTATAGATTCAGAAAAATATTAATAGTTAAAGGGTAGATGGGTTGCTTGGCCAATTAACAAGGCCGGTTAGAAAAGTTGTTACCATGGTAATGTTGTTATCACCTTGTGAGCATGAGCAAAAGTTTATCTAGTATGGTTTCGTCATGTGCATTCCCGCAAAAGGTATAATATAAAATTTTGAACTTTATTTCTCGTCATGTGCATTCCCGCAAAAGGTATAATATAAAATTTTGATCTTTATTTCTCACACAAGCATCACGTAGAAACATCACCATCTTAAATAATAATAAAAATAAACAAGTGAAATAGCAGCAAGGCTGCTTATACCTGCTTATTAGAAGAGATTGAAAATATATAGAAATAAGATAATTTTGCTAAAGGAGTACTTTACTAAAAGAAGTTTATTCTAAAGTACTAAAGGAGCACTTTACAGTTTTATTTATTTATTCTATGTTTTTTATTAATACTCCAAAACTTCTTTTAGTACCTACCTCCTAAGAAGAGATTGAAAATATATAGCAATAGGATAATTTTGCTATAAAAATATATGATAAAACAAATATATTTACAATTTGAAAGAAATTAAAACAAAAATGAATTAAAAAATGTCTATTTAAATGTGATATAGGTTATTGCAATGTAGCATAAAACAAGCATATTCAAGCTTCT